>VNKC01001610.1:0-12993 GCA_008042775.1 Drosophila pectinifera | reverse complement strand
TTTATATATCTATATATATAATTATATATATATATATATTTATATATCAATATTTATATTTATATATCTATATTTATATTTATATTTATATATTTATATATCTATACTTATATTTATATATTTATATTCATATTAATATTATTATTTATATGTTTATATTGAAGTTTTACCTGGAAACTTACATATTTTTGAGAGCGAATTCAAAATCAATTGTTAAAGTTAAGACACTTTAACAAGGCCAAGCATTATTTTGAGAGCCCCAAACTATTTTGTAGCATACTTTTTGGCATTTCAGACCCCAAATTATTAAAATCTAAAGACTTATAAAGGTTGTTGATAATTGATAAATACTGCAATCCTTCCTATATCTTCCTGATTTCCTCATCTTTCTCCGCGCCAAGAGCTCTTACTTCATAATTCTCAACCGACTTTAAGGCTGCATTTAAATGCACTTCACGAGGTCGAAGGTTGCCCCCAAACCAAATACATCTAAGTGGTGTGCGTGTGTGGGTGTGGGTGTGGGTGTGTGGCACTTTGACAAAGTCAGACTCACACACGCACACTCGCAGGCCATGGGCAAGGGAGAGGAGGCATGGCGGCACTGAAGCAGGCTATTAAGCATCCATTTAGGATACTAATTTGTGTATCATTACAAATTGTATCTGCACACACACACACACACTGACAGCACACACACACACACACTCTGGCAGTGACTCTTGGCCACAGCCACTGCACAAAGCCACCCGTCACTCCCCCGCCTCCGAGCAGCCTGGCACTGGCTCCGCCCCCGCATCCGCCTTTGCTCTACCCGCATGTTACTCATACGCAGTGTTAGCCACAAAGAACATGTCAGGGAACACAGGGAATGCAATGGCAAAACCAGCAAACGAAGTTGCTCATGATGAGGGGGGGTTCGGGTGATCATCATCATAACATCAATTAAGGGTTCCATCCATCTATTCCATTTTCATTCGACCAGCAAAGCCAAACAAAAACCCCAAAAACGAAGGCCAAAGCGAATGGACACACACAGGGCACACACAGGACACACAGAGCACACACAGAGCACACACAGGACACCCAGGACACCCAGAGTTCTCCTCGCTTTTGGTGTTGTTTTTCCTTCTTTTATTTAGGCAAACGTTGTAGCTCCGTCTTGCAATCTTTGGGTGAAATGGAAGACGCAGAGCTCGAATGGCTTTTGCCCCAAAAATGATTGTCCTTGTTGTTGTTATTATTAGTACTGATGGGTACACATCCCCCACAGGGCACACGCACACGGCACACACACACACACACACACTTTTTCGAGAGCAGCTGGCAGGCATATGGAGTCCTGGCTGTCGTCCTGCCCTTAGACGCCCCGAACTTTTAGCTGGCAAGCAAGAAAAATGTATCTCATTGATGTGGCTTTTTAACTTTTCATTATTTACCGCTAAAAGCATCTTTTAAAAATTTTCAAATAGCTGCCGCAACAAAAAAAAGTACACAAAAAAAAGCACAGCATAAAACAAAAAAGTGCAGGGAAAAGGGAAAAGTTCAAGGAACAAGGGAGACACAGAGCGAGACGGCGACAGGACTCTGAAAAAATGTGAAAATAAAAAAAAGCACTGAAAACAGAAAACAGAAAGCGAAAAAAGAGGAAAATGGTTGGGTGCTCGCAAAGTGCCGCTGCCGCTGCCGCCGCCGCCCACCGTCGAAAAACCCTCCCCTCAACTCAACTGACGCCATTTTGCCAGCGCTTTGATATCCGCAATCCCCTCCTAGACCTCCCCGTCCCACCCCCACCGCACTGTTCCTTCGTCCTTCAACTCATTTAGCTGATGCTGCTGTCATTTTTTGCTCGTTCCTTGCGGCTGCACCACGCCCACAGCCCCCTTTAAGGTCCTAGGACGCCCGCCTTCGGCTTTGCCTTTGCCGTCGCCTTCTTCGCCTGCGAAGCTCCTCTTCCCTGATGTCTGCCCCCCTCTACTCTCTCTCTCTCCTTACAGGACTCTTCTCATTTTTTTTTATTATTATTTTGCTTGAACGTTTATACTTTGATTGCAAACGCACTTTTATTCCTTGTCGCGCTTAAACGCTTTTAAAGGTCTCCGTCTTCCTTCAGTGCCCCTCGTCCCCATGTGTGTGTGTGTGTGTGTGTGTGTGTGCGGAGTCTAATTTAGCCTATTAGTTTCTTGAATGCTTTTATACCATACACACACCCCTACACACACACACACACGCGCGCGCAGAGGAGGAAGCTCCAAGCGGCACTAAGTATGCTATACTTAAAGAGATTGCCTCGCTGCACTGGGCGAAAATGAGCAGCTTACACTTGCATAAATAAGAGGATAATAAGGGAATACCTGCAGAGGCTGCAGCAACTAATACTAGGAAATGTTTCACTAATTTTAATGATTCTTGCTGTATTATTATTATTATTGTATTATATATTATAAGCTGCATTTTCTTATTAATAATATTTTTCAAAATAATCATAAAATATCTATTAAATAAAGGTTTAATCTAAATCTTTTCACTCCTGACAAGGAAATTGATTTGAGAATGCCAGCTCACCATTTAAGATGAATGCACCTTGGCGAATAAGTTTTTACCATTTAATGTTATTTCTTATATTATCTCTTACTTAAAAAGGTACCCAGAAAATACCATTATTCGATATGATATTAAGAGTGCGGGGTCCCTTCTTACACTGAGCGAAAGAGAGCACCTTAAACCCAAGAATAACATTATAAAAAGTGAAAAGATATGACTTATACAAGATATTTGAGATTATTTTGCACAACAATGTCAGTCTCCGAGTTTTATTTTCGTATAAAAAAAAAAATCAAGGAAAACTGTAAGCCAAGAAAGGGAAGTTTATGAATTGTATTCTTTAAAAGAATAATTATTTCTCAATAAGTTTAATCCTAAGGTTAGGAAAATAAATAATATAATTAAGACCAGTTTTATTTTCACAGGGAAATTACAAATTTGTCCAAGGTAGACATGTTTTTTCTGAGACTGCGTCTTCATTCGCATTCCATGAGAAAATATGACCATCTTAGATAATTTTCAACAACAAGCGTTAGCATCCAAAACATATAAAATGGATAAAAAAGCCATTTTCAAGTTAAAAAGGAAAAAGGAGTGACTAAAATAAATAATAAATAAAATAATAAAAACAAGGGTACCAGATGAGAGTGCGACTGGAGTTCTTGTGTAAATATTTTACAATGAGAGATTAACGGCCCTCATACAAGACTGTAAAATAATAAATATAATCCCTAAAAAATACCTTAAGAAAGCTTAAATTTACCTACAAAAATCATTTATATATAGCTGATTAAATAGAAAACTAAAACCAGTTTAACACTTATCCCCTTAAGAATTAAATAAACCCTTAATATTGTTCACAAAGCTCGGCATACTCTGTGGATATAAATATATATAAATATATATAAGGCAAGACGACAATCATAAATAATAGGACAAATAGTCATAAATAATATGACATTTCCCAATAATAATATAATACCATCGGACAAACAAATGGAAACAATTATAAATTGACTTTTCGTGCTTGGCGATTGAAGGTGGATTTTTGGTTTTAGAAGTTTAAATCTGTTCAATCGTCAACACAAAAAGTTGATGTTATTTATCTGCGAGCCGAAGGACCCCAAAGGACACCGAGTAAGGCCAGGATATCCGGCGCGAAACTGGGCTCCGCCTCCAAGCGAGCCAAAGAAGTGGTATTTGTTGTACTTGAAATAAGTCAAATATAACTTTTTTGGAAGCTAGAAGGCGTTGCCCACATACACAATATAATTAAAAAAAAAACCAACAAATGAAGGATTCTATATAGAATATATAATATAGATATAGAATATTGAACTCTGCTCCACTACAGTGAAATTGGTTAATTTATTTAAAAAGTGCTGAGAGAGATACTGTTTACTGTCAATTTTGTTTTAATCGTTCAATGCACTTTCTTATAATTAGGATTTTTATACCCGCTAGGTATAATATATATACAAGGTTATTATAACTTAGTGAAATATGCAGAAGACCCCATAAAGTATATATATTCTTGATCAGCGTCACCACTAACCAATAATAATTATAAAATATTCAACTTTCCCTGCGTACAGAGCTTCTGAAAACCCTACATTTGTGTTAGCAACAATGGATGTTGCTCAACATGTTCCTAGGAACATTTTTCCCCATTTGTCAACATTTTAATCTCCCCTACGCCCTGTTTAATCCAAGTTTGTGCACACACAGACTGTAGCTTTCCCCCTTTTTTTTTAAATATTTTTAGTGGTTTTTTTTAATGAGAAAATAAATATTATGTAAGTATGTTGTATACATAAATATATATACATATATTATTGATGATGTGCACACACAGACTGTAGCTTTCCTACTTGTTTTTTGAGTATTTTTAGTGATATTATTAATGAGAAAATAATTATTAAGTTAATATATTGTATATATATACATATATTATTGATGAGCTAGAGATCAAGGTGTTTCAAAGTCATTACAATGACAAGTGCGTACTTACATGGTTACATTTGTTGTCTCTGCGCCGCCAGCTTCCTCCTCTTAGATCGCTGGCTCGCTCGCTCTCTCTGTTTCTGCCTCTGTTTCTGCCTCTGTGACGGCCTCTCTCTTTGATCTTAAACATTCTCTGGGAGTATCTGCTCTCTCTTCCTTTCTCTGACACAAAGAGACCACATTTTCCCAAGCACACAGCACTATCTCTCTCTCTCACTCTTTCTAGCACCAAGCTAAGCATTCACTAAGAGATGTCATAACAACTTTAAAGAGCACAACAAAAAAAACAAAAAAAAAACAGCACACTTTCGTTTACATATACTTTGGAAGAGAGCCACTACTGATCACGTCAACATTCAGCGGGGTTACCACCAGGTGGCGGCTAGAACTCGTTGCGAATTCTAGTGTCAATGCAAGAGATTTTGGTATTTTTTTATAAAGAAATAATAGTGTAAATATTAACAGTTTTTCAAACTCCTCTCGATCAGTGTAAATAATTGCCGGCTGTTCGTTATTTGTTTTTATTCTGAGATCTTAATCTCGTTTGTTAAATATAATAAATATAAACATTATGATATGTGATATAACCTTTAGAAAATATTTCCTCAGTTTAAAATATTTAAAAACCAATAATTGATCCCATTTTTATACACAAAAAGCCCCCCTTTAAACCGTTTTAGGAAGCTTAGCTGCCACAAGCTAACTAAGGTAACTCGATAAAGGACTCGGCTGGCAGGACAACAACGCCCACATTGCATACATATTACAGCCGAAATTCCGGTGACAAAAGATTCGAAATGCAAAAACGTTTAAACGATTTTAATCTTTCGATTTAATTGGCATCATTTTAAGAAATTTAATTTCACTTTGCATTTTCCTATATTATTACAATACTCCTCCGAGCTCTCTGTACGTGTATGTGTGTGTCTGTGTGTGTGTGGGATGAATGGGGATGGAAGCGGAGCGCACTGGGGGCGACTAGTTGGGCCCGGTGGCTCCGCCTCCGCTCAGCCAGCCACTCCCCCTTTGCCATACATTTTTCAATCAAACAATTTTCGAGGGCAGCTACGAGGACGAAAAGGACGAGGACGAGGAAAACAAAATGATTATCGGGGACTCTCAACTAAAATCAAGTGCAAGTCCCTTGATGCCAAAGATATATACTCAGTACAACAAAAAAAATGACAAGAAATGAGAAACCAAAAAACGAAAAACAAAAATAAGAGAGAGAGAGAGAGAGAGCAGCGGCGGTGGTAGATATGGCTGGGAAAAAGGTAGAAATGGAAAAAATGTCGCCCTGCTGTTTCCGGAAAAGTGCTCGGGGCGCACATATGTCAACTTTTCGCAGGATCTGGATCAGGGTCCGCAGCTCAGCAGCTCTCCGGGCTCCGGCCGGCATCCTTCTCCTGCACGCACACTTTGTGACAAGTTTAGCGAGAACTTTTGCCCGAAACGGCAAGGATGCGGATGCGGATGAGGATGAGGATACGGCGGGGAGTGGAGTGGAGTGGAGGCCACTGCGACGCACTTGAAGAGCGGCACAACTTGAAATTGGAAACTTTTGAATGTCCCTCTTATCAAAATCGTATAATTTGAATGTAATTTGCAACTGCAAAGGGGCGACAGCATGCGGCGCTCCCTGCTCCTGGTCCTGGTCCTGCTGCTTGGTCCTGCCGCTTGGTCCTGCTCCCTGGGCTGGCCATGCGTGAACGCAATCGTGGAAGGTCGCTGGGTAGATGGTTGCCTGGATGGATGGACTCCTGCCGGTTAGGCCTGCTCTGCAGCATTGCGGCGAAGTCAATGAGACGACAGGTTGCTAAATCTTTAATGGCCAACGGATGCGGAGACAAAAGCTTTTATGCCAGCGAGCTAGCACTTATTGGGGGCCTCTTTTGAAATATATATATATGGAGTCCTCTAGTTGTTAAATGTATAAATATTGTACAGAATTAACTGGCCATATACAGAAAGACTTATCTCTAATAGAAAGGGCGGGTAAATTGTAGAGCCTGCAAGCTTATTGAGTTTCTTAAACACAAAATTCTTCAATTTAATAAGACTATTTAAAAATGCTTGCTTTATAAGTTAAATTTATATTTAGACCTTATGATTAAGCCTGGTTTTATAGCCACTCTTTGGATTATTTGAGCTGGAATATAAACATATATTAACAATTAACAAAAACACTCCAACCTTGCTAGGAATTTTTTAAATATTTAAATTTAAAGATGGCTTGCTTTATAAGTTAAATGTAAGCCTTGTTTTGTAGCCACTCTTTGGATAATTTAACCTGAAGTATAAATATCTATTAATAATTAACCAAAACCCTCCAACCTTGCTAGGAATTTTTTAAATATTTAAATTTAAAGATGGTTCATATACACAGCGAGATTAAAGCTGGTTGAACTGGCGGAGTTTTGCTTTAATGAGCTAACTCAAATTGGTTTAGGCCGGAAGAATGCCTATTTATTTTGGTGAAATACAATTGACCAGCTAGCATCCATGGATAATCATAATAATCAATGAGTGTTTGTTGTTTGATTGGCTGACTTTCATATAAAATACTTAATGGCTTTTATTAGGTGAGGCTTGGAGAGGCTTGGCCCATGGAGTGTTCTAGAACTGAGGTCTAATTCAACTAATTTTTATTTAATATCTTAGTTGTTTTTGTTCTCTCCTCTAGACCACTCTGAACTCAGCTCAGAAGAAGTCTCTCTTCGAGTGAATTAAAAAAAGTCCTTTAATAAAAACCTTTTAAGAGGTGAGTAAAGTTGGCTAAGAAAAGGAGGCCTTTATTAGGTATAATATTATTTCTACTCCAGATTATTCAGTAAATGTGTGACACACTTAAATATATCAACCAGATCCTCACTGCCAAGGGTTAGTTATCCTTTTTTTTAGGGCTAATTAACTTACTTTGTTTTGCACCCTCTTCTCAGGTTGACCATTGGGCCAGGTCCTGTGATTCCTTGCCGCTGCTGGTGGCTCCTTGTCTGTAGTATCACCTCTATGATTACTCCTGTGTGTGGTGGCCAGTGGACAGGACGAAATCACAGGAAGCACAGGAAACAAGGAGCTGTGAAGTGTGACCGCAAATCCACGGATGACGGGGATTAGCCAAAGCCTCCGCATTCGCAGCCGCATCCTTCGAGGGCGACTGCGTGCTCACCCCTCTGGAGCACTCAGGACTCGGGACCAGCAAACAAATAGCGATGATGACAACAATTTAAAATCCATCAAGAGCACAAAAAGGCCTCATTAAGTCAAGAGGGTGACGACGGCACTGGCACTGGCAGTGGCAGCGGCAATGGGGTGGACCAGCCGCAGCCCCTGCCCTCTTCTCCGCTGCCGGGCGCAAAATGTAAGCATAAGACACAATAGTAATTATTGCCTAAATAATTGCAAATGCCGGGCCAAGGGGTGGCGACAGCGATGGCTGGAGGGGGGAGACGGGACGGGACGGAACGGAGGGGAGGTGGTGTGCACTTGTGGGCTTGTCAAAGGGTGGCGCACACACACGGTGGTCCTTGCAGGCGCACAAGTGCACTACACGTCCGATTTCAATTGAGATGTTGCGATTCCATCTGGCTCTCCTCCAACTCCAAGTCCTTAGTCCTCGCTCTCCTCCACCTCCATGTCCTTAGTCCTCGCTCCCCCTGCCTTTGACGGAAGGTCGGTCTATAAAAAGCGGTTTATCAGATCGTTAGGGATATAGATCGTAAAAAGATTCAGCGGCAATATGCATATTGCATATGGAAAGAGTCCTGCCAGCTGAAGGTTGCTGTTTTTTACATGAACATCGAGAGAAGTCTAATTAAATGTGGTATTTTGGTCTTTAAAATCTAGTTTTCTAAATTAAAGTTTAGTAAAACTTGATATTGATCCTAGATCCTTATTATTAAAAGCTTAAAACACTCGTTTGAATAGTTAGTTCTCTCTAACTCACTCCTTAAAATCTAGTTTTCTAAATTAAAATTAAGTAAAACTTGATATTGATTCTAGATCCTTATTATTGAAAGCTTAAAACACTCGTTTGAGTAGTTAGTTCTCTGTAACTTACTCGTTAGTCCTCTGTAACTCTCTCGTTGTTTTTCTGTAACTCTCTCGTTAGTTCTTTGTACCCCCTCCTATGTCCTTTGTCTTTACAATCCTTTAATTTGCCATTAATGCGCGCCTAACAAGACACTAATTCGATGGACATCAATGGGAGAACGATGAACTGGAGAAGACAAATCCTTAAATAGGCATAGCTCCGGCCTAATCCAAGTGCGCATATGCTCGATTTAGCAAGGACACGCAGGCGCCGCCGAGAGCCAGATGCGGATGTGGATGTGGATGCGGATGCACACTGGGTCGCCATTCCGAGTGACTGCGATAGCCAACACCTCGGGGTGTCGCAGCCAAGCGGCCAGGAGCAGGGCCAGGAGCAGGAGCAGGAGGAAGAGCTGGAACAGGACGGACAACTGCGTGAATCAGAGCCAGCGATTGAACTCTCCAATGCATTGCTTAGCTTTTTGTTTCGCTCGTCCAAGTCGGGGGTGGGTTCAGCCTCGCCAGTGCTACTCCCGAGTGTGTCGATGTCAATGTGCTGGTAATTCGAGTAGGCAGGGACCCGGCTCTGGTCCTGGGACTGGGACTGGGACCGGGGATGTGCCTCTTTAGCGAACAATTGTGGAATTGTAACAACAGGGATATGGCAACAAAGAGTCACGGCGATAACACGCAGCCAAATGAAGATCAAATGAATTTGTGGAATTATGCCACAGAAATTCGAAATTCGAAATCAATTTGCACATGTGTTCCCTTTTCAGCCCCTCAGACCTACACGGCGCAAAAATCATAATAATCAAATGAATAAACCCCAAGAAATTACAACCTAATAATAGAATATACAAAGTAGCTGAGATCTCCCAGTACGTGTGTGTGTGGGCCAGGAATGATGCACATTTTGCTTTTGAAAAATATGTACAGTCTTTGCCTACATATATGCCGTAAAGCTGGCCACATTGTTAGCGAAAAAAGTGACCATATTTGAAAAATTGCTGGATTACGAGAAAATATAAATAATATTATATAAATCACATTATTTATGGACTCTACAGTGTGAGCTAGTACGGTTTATACTCTTAACTAACAGTGCTATCTTCAAATGTTTAAATTTGAATATTTTTCCAAGTCGAAAGGGAGGAAAATGTCTTCCTTTTTCTCTTGGATAAAATATTCCGAGTTTTAACTCTCAACGTGGAGAATGCATACACACCTGCTATATAAGGACTAGTAGGCCGTAATCCCCTCCGAAGGATGCTTCTATAAGAGAGGGGAACAAGGATCCATACCTGGCTTAGTGGAGAAATCATTGTTTTGCTAAGGATTCAGGAAACCAAACAGCTGGAGGAACTTACCGGACATCCTGGACATCCTGGACTTCCTGGACTCCCTGTATTCCCTGAACTTCCTGGAAGCCTTGAACTCCCTGGACTCCTTGGACTTCCTGGACGCCTTGGACTCCTTGGACTCCCTGGACTCTCTGGACTCCCTGGACTCCCTATACTCCCTGGACTCCCTATACTCTCTAGAATCCCTGGAATTTCTGGACTCCCTGGACTCCCTGGACTCCCTGGACTTCCTGGCCTCCCTAGACTTCCTAGACTCCCTGGACTCCCTGTACTCCCTGTACTTCCTGGACTCCCTGGACTCCCTAGACTCCCTAGACTCCCTAGACTCCCTGGCCTCCCTGGACTCCCTGGACATCCTAGACTCCCTGGACTTTTTGGACATCCTGGACTCCATAGCCTCCCTGGATACCTCTGACTCCATGTGGGCGTGTGTTAACGTTGGCGTTAGCGCAATGCCGTTGTTTGCTGGCATGCGGCTTACGTACACGTCTACATCCGCACCCGCAGCCGCTGCCACACAACCAGATGCAGTTAGTCCGAGGCCCGCGCCCATGGACAACCTCCGCGTCCGCCTCCTCCTCCTCCTGTGGCATTGTCACCCAATTTATTGAGACACGTGCCTCCACTTTGCAGGAGCAGCAGCAACAGGAGCAGTCGCCGGTTTGGGAGCGGAGTCAAGGAGTCAAAAGAAGTCAAGAACCGTGTCACGTGTGCGGCTTTTGTGTGCGAGTGTGTGCGCTAATTTAGTCACCTCCTGTTTGCAGGAGCTTCCTAATTTGCCGCCGCCGCCATCACAATGCCCGGCGACCCAGTCCCAGTCCCAGGCCCAGTCCCAGGACCAGGCCCAGTCCCGAAACCCAGGCCCAACCCGTGTGTGAAAAGCGTTTGCCAATTTTCATTGCGATTGTTCGGGAATGCGTGCCCACATATATATATATATACATATGTCCATGGATATGTGTGTTTAAGGATATGGGTCACGCCTTGAGTGGCACATCTATTAAACTTATTGAATGCAATCACTTCATTTGTCTCCGATAGTACCCAGCAGGGAGCGAAGGGATATAGCCGAGGCCATAATAGGCAGGCGACTTGCCAGGGATTTCTGGTAGAGCTGAGAAAGTATGGAAGTTTCCTTGTTTAAGTGCAAAAATTTATTTTAAGTTAGTTTATTTAGATCTAAATTCAAGGAGTAAATAATCGGTTTATAAAAGCTAGACCCGTTTAATATAGTGATTAATAGAAGTGTGATTGCCTTTAGAATTATCTATAAAAAGGGAGTTTATAATAATAGTAACTTCAATTCGTAAAAATATTATATTTCGAGATTTTGTACTGTAAAAAACAAAAAGATCTTATGGTTTCTTAGTTAAACAATTGATTATAGAGACAGGAAGGGCATATAATATGGTGTAAAGACATATAAATATTGTTCTACCTTTAGAATTATCTATAGAAAAGGGAGTTTATAATAATAGTAACTTTAATTCGTAAAAAAAATGTATTTCAAGATTTTTTTGCTGTAAAAAAACAAAAAGATCTTATAGTTTCCTAGTTAAACAATTGATTATAGAGGCAGGAAAGGCATATAAACATGGTTCTTCTTAAAGATATATCCCTTTAAACTTGAAATCATTTTAATTTTCTAGGATTTCCTACTTGAACCATTGATTATCTAGGGGTTAGCTGGATATAGGCAAATATTAGCTACCAGCGTTTCAAAGCGGAGCTATGAAGTCCAGAAACCAAGATCCGAAGGATATGGCCTGACTAGTGAACCTCAAGGAGCTCTCCCGGGTCACAGGACTTCCTCTTCACCCTTTCCTTGGCTCTCCTTTCCTTTCCTTTCTCCTTTCCCTTCCTTTTGATTTCAATTTCTTTTCATTGTTCATTTAAAGGCTACCTGAAGGGCCAAGGAGCGAAGAGGCCATGGAGGCCATGGAGGCGTTACGGGGCGTGTTGCCTCCTAAGTGGGACGTTTGTTGTCCAGGGACACGTGTCGTGAGGCATGTGGCATGTGGCCAGCGGCAAGTGGGTGGGGGTATGGGTATAATCGCTGGCAATGTCCTGGGCGAGCGTCCTGCCTGGCCTTCTAATTGAATATATTCAAGCTGTCATATATGGCCACTGCCAGCCTCCTCCTCCTTGCTCATTATTTCCAGACCATCGATCGTCGGAGATGAGGCACCTGTGTACCTGGTATAATCGCAGAAAGTTTCCGAGTTTCGTAATGTATGACATTCTATATACAGTACGAGACCTCAGAAATTTTCGGCAGTTAGTTACCAAAAACGTCCCACTCACCTGATCCTCAGGGGAATCCAATCCCGCCCGGAGTCGCCGCCGTTGAATGCTTGATTATAAACACTAGCCATAGCCAGTATGTGTTCTGGCCAAGATACGGCTGTGGTTGGCGTTTGCACTCAGAGATTCCGGAGCCTCCGAGCTACGAGGAGGCATTGCCTCGCCATTGGTGAGAGCATCTCCAATGGCGGTGACCGGTTGCATTGGATTAGTTCTCATTGATGGCGAAGCACTGCACCCACTCACAGAAGCAGGAGATCGAGGAGATCGAGGAGATCAAGGAGATCGAGGAGAACGAGGAGATCAAGGAGATCGAGGAGGTCCAGGAGGTCCCGCAGATCCAGTAGCTCCCAGATGGAGCAGTTATCCTAGCCAGAGATCACGAAGCCTCCAGGGTACGGGCTGGATTACGAGAATATCGCACCTTCATGCACTCGATATCGGGTGAGATATTCACGTGGTCGAGTTCCTGCCCAGGACCAAGTTCAACTTCGAGTTTACATTACAATATATATACTATATATATATACTATTTACTACACTTTTTGAATCAGTTATTAATAATTTTTTTATTTTATTTAAGGAGGTCAGAAGGAGGTTCCAGCCCTGTTTTGTAAATGTAAGTAAGTAAGTGATAATAAGTATTCATTGATTTACATGTATATTTAAAATAATATATAATAAAATATATAATACAATATGTAATACAATATATAATATAATATATAATATAATATAATACAATATA
>VNKC01001609.1:0-19648 GCA_008042775.1 Drosophila pectinifera | reverse complement strand
ATAATAATAATAATAATAATAATAATAATAATAATAATAATAATAATAATAATAATAATAATAATAATAATAATATTGATAACATTAATAATAATAATAATTAATTTAATATCTATAGAATTCACTAACTTTCACTAATTATATACTTAAGAGCTTGGCGAGCCCCAAAAGCTTTCTGCTTGTTATAATAAGCAATTACAAAAAAGGATTTAAGCTTTCCGGGCTTGGAATTTATCATATTTCTCTCAGTGTAACTATACCCTGACCTGGGAATTTGCCTATTCAATATGAGTATTTCAGTTTTTCAGCTGCTAAGCGGAACTGGCGCTATTTCAGGTCCTCGAAAAATATGGGTTCGCGTGCGGCGCGCGGGAGGTCTCCATGTCTATGTATATATATGGCTATATATCGGGAATCGATTTGGGGCTATGTCAACGGCTATTTTTGCGGTCTCGTCCAGCGAGTTGAAGAGCCGTTAACGCTAACGAGACGGATGGGGGAGTTGGGGAATATTCGATTACCAGCATCGAAAAGGGTTTCCCAAAAAAGAAGAACGGAGAAGGCAGAGAAGAATTGTTTTTTGGGCGAAGTTGAAATTTTTGCTGTTAAAAATAAGCATAATTTGATTAGTTGGGTTCACTCGGTCACAACATACAAGGAAACGGAATACACAGAGACAAAAGGACACTCCACAGTGGGCATTGTCAGGAGCAGCCGACAGCTGAGAGAGAAGTTCCGAAAATTGATTTTTCCTTCAACAGTTTTATTTGCCAAACATAATTTAATAATAAACTTTGGCACTTTTGGCCAGGACGAAGGCGGTAGGGCGGGAGGGCAGGCAGCCCTGGGTCGTTCACTGAAGCTTGAAATTTATGTTCACGCCTGCATTGTTGCCTCGCAGCTCCGGCAGGACACTTCCCTGGTCCACCCTTCAGTTGGCTTCCCCAATCCTAGCCCGAAGCCCCCCGAGCGCGCAGCTGTCAGGAGCACACGAGCCAGTCGCTGGGCAGAGGTTTGCTCGTGCTGCTCGGTTTGGTTTTGGCCTGGTTTTTAGTTTTCGGCCAGTCGGAAATTCAACTTTAATTGGGAAATCATTCCGGCGGTGGGGCGAAACAATATTTTAACAAATAAATTCCGTTTGAAGTGTCGGCTCTCTCGCTCGATCTGTTATTGTTTAATTTGCGGCCTGGTCCTGGTCCAGCCAGTTGCTGGCTTTGAGCAAACATTTAGCAATTAATAAAATGTCAAACAGGAGGCTGGGGGAGTGGCCTCAAAATCCATATAAATCATTTGTGAAATTTCCGGAATGCTGCTTCGTCCCGCTCGTTATGCCATAATCAAATGTTATTCATTCTTTTGTTGCTGATTTTAAATGCGGAGTATTTAATTAGATTTTCCCACTTATAATTGTTGCTCTTGGTGATTGAATATTTATTTTGCGGTGTGAATACAAACTCCAGAGGGAATTGAATGTGAGAGAAATTAACTGAATCAATTGAACAAAAATCTGAACTTTTAGTGCTGAAAAACATTCTCTGAACCTATCATCCAGCCTAATGTCATTACTTAAAATACCCCAATGTCTATGCCTTATCTCAGCTTAGCATACTTTAGGAGTTCCTGGCATTTTTCAATAAATTTTAATCAAGTTTCAGAGAACTGCCAGGTATGCCTAGACTCACTTGGCCTCCCCAAGATACCCACGCTTCTGTCTCAAATTCTAAAATTTCCCCAGATCAATTAACACTCTTCGCTCGACATTCCCGCCTTCAATTTCACCTTTTCGTCGGCGACATTCTTAAAGCCTCGCCAAAAATGCGGGTTGTCAAGCCGGGGGCTTGGGGAAAACCGAGGGAAACTCGGGGCAGTAGACCGCCAACGATGCCGGCGACGAAGAAGTAATTCAATTTGGATTTAAAATTGCAAGCTGCAGAGCGGCCGAGGGCATGTCAAGGCGACAGGTCCTTGATAAAAACTATAAAGTGTAGGCTGGGACACCGGGGGCTTCTTCTTAATTAAAATGCATCCCATGTGCATGTGCCTCGGATATAAAAATCGATTGCATGCAGCTTAAAGCGGCAGGAATCATGAATCGTTCCGGGTGTACTGTATAATTGATTTTAAGTGGCGAACTCACTCGTTACTCGGAACTCCCCCTTCAACTCCGACTTCATTAGTTCCAGAAAAACTTTTGCATCAAATTGAATTTGTTTTCGAAATAAATTACCGCCGATCGAGGCAGAGGGCGGTTGGATTTGCATTTCGAAAACAATTTCGAGGCTGAGGCTCAGAGGTCCTCTCTGGCATCTCGGTTGAGTTAAAATGCGACTGAGGCACATAATTTTAATTTTAATTGCAAGCTGTGCCAGCAGGTGAGCCGTCGCGGGGAGAGGCAAACTATCTAAACTTTTCCTTATATTTGTTATTGTTGCAGCGCCGGGAAAAACTTTGAACTGCATAGAAACTTTTCCCTCCTTCCGTAGTTTCCGGGGTACAAAAAAGGCGAACGTAACTTTCTGCGGGTGTGGGCTAAAAGCTGAAAATCAAATGAAACTTAGAGACGGCTTAAAGCACTTTAAGTTGGTCGAATGTCAAAGATTGCGTATACGCAGTGCGGTCCGTGGCACAATTGGGTTAGGGGTTACGAGTCAAATGTCAAGTTCATGGCAGTCGCAATTCCGCGTGAAAGCGGGCCTCTGGCCAAAAATCTGAGGAGGTTTCGAGGTCAATGCGTCGTTTGTCATGTGAGAGGTTCAGCCTCTGAAGAAAGTGAGCTGATTGTTATGGAAAATGTCATAGAAATAAACTTAATGTTAAATAAATTGCTTTTAGTTGATTCCTATTTTAAAAATTCTAGAAATTTATTAAAGAAACTTTCAGGAAATTTCTAACCGTTAAGAGAATAACTCAATTCAAAGAAGAAGTCTCTTGTTAAATATAATTAAGGCATACCTTTAATGAAATGTAATTGTTATAAGTATATACAACATATTAAGAAAATATTGATAGAACAGCTTGCCTTGGCGTCCAGCTTGCCTTCGCTAATTTGCCTATGCGAAAATCCCGACGAGTAAGCAGAAAACAAGAAATTGTGATTAAAATTGGGTTTTTATGATCCATTTGGGGCGTGACTGGGGCTGTGAGAGGCATTAAACTAAGGCCGGCGGCCCCTATGTAAGGCCGAACGTATAAATTAGCACGCCAGGCGATGTTGGCAATAAAACGTTTTCGCGGGGCATACGTTGCGTATACGCAACGTGGCGCGGGAATGCGAGCTCAGCCGGAAAGTAGGCAACAAAAATGACACGCGCCAGGAAGATTTTGTGCTCAGAAGGAGCGCGAGTGAGAGAGAGAGAGCAAAGGAAAAGGAAGCAGGCCACAAGGAAGACTGTGTGTAAGCTGAAACTGCGGGAATTTGTGGAAAGTCGTAAAGCAAAATAAACACTGGCAGGCGTAAAAGTTGTAAAAATGCCAAAATATAGCCAAGGTTAAGCCCAGCAAGGCGCACAAGAAGCGCAAACTTTGGCGGCCAACTGTTGATAGTTGGCAGTGCTCAGGAGGAGAGAAAGGAAGAAAATCACACAGAGATGAGAAACGTCGCCAGTGAAGCAGCAAATTCGGTGCGCAGAAAACCATCTATCCCGCCATTCAGCCAACCATCCATCCATCCGTCCATCCATCCGTCCATCCATCAATCAATCAGCCTAAACCAGTCAACGTCAATGGTCCCGGCCTCTCGAAATGTCCAAAATGGAAGCGACCGCTTTGGAGCTCTCTTTGGCAATCGACATGCAATTTATGCGAAATGTTGACATTCATCGCCTGGCTTTTCCCCGCTCAGCAAATGGGAAAATGTTAAAGGGAAATGCCAATTCTAAACACATGTACAAACAGATTTTAAAGCTGGCTCAAAGGATTGGCAATTGAATATATTTATATATATAAGCCATCCATTATGCATACATGGGATTAGCCACATGGCTGCCTGAAGGATTGCCAAGAAGCCAGCCAGCCAGCCAGCTAGTCAGGCGACAGGGGGCCTCGATCCTTGAGTCCTTGAAGTGTGAGCCGAGCAAAATAAACACACATTTCGTCTGTCATTCACTTGGTAACCTAAGCCAGAAGTCAAACACAATTTTTCCCATTGGAAATTAAAAGTTTAACTTGAACACTCGTCGATTGCCGGCAAATATTTACTTAATGCTCATTTGTGTGTTTTATTTTTTTTTAAATTGAACACGTTCATTTGGGAGGGAAAAATGTAATGGTTTGTAGCTGTTATTGACATGAATTTGCCGGCAAATAATTGAATTGCGAAAGCAATTACGTGGAGTCTGTTTATTTAAGCAGCAAATGTACAGACTTTCAAGCCAACTCCCCCACTCTGTCGTGTTTTTTTAAGCAGTTTGTGTTGTAGTGAGTGTTTTTTGTGAGGCGATTATGCTAATGAAAGGGCATGGTTCAGCCGCAGCCTTCCTACACTTCTTTTGGAATTCCCGACACAGACAGTTTTCCAATCGTAATGCCGGTCACGTAGGCAGCTAACATGAATCTGGCTAATACAATTAGAACCAGACAGCCGGGGGATGGGATAAAAAACCCAGAGAGATAGACAGGCTGACAATCGGGTTTCGGGATGTCAAATGTTTCAATTAAAACTCGCGGAAGATCCAGGCATCAAACCCATAAAAGGTTTGCCATCCCCATGATTGGAGGACAAAGAGAGAGCATCCGGAACTTGAGCAATAGTCGCAATCACCGAATTGCTTCTAGCAAATCAAAGATGAACAAAGGCTGAGAAAAGTGGGGGAAACTGAGAAATCGAGAGAGAGAAACAGAGAAACAGAGAGAGGGGAAAGCAGGAAGTCGTATAAAGAGAAAGGAAAACAAAGCAAAGCTGCGGGGCATTATCTTAATTATGCAAAGCCGAATCGAAGGGGTTACGGTGTAAGGGTCTTAACCCAGACTGAAGAAGGACAAGTGCCTCAAGAAGTGCCAATAAATTTCCCCGAGCTTATTAAAGCGATTAGCTACACTTAACTGAGAGTTTAGTAGTTGTATATATAGCTAAATAAATAAAACATGTTCCGTATTTAGATCAGGTTTCTCAAATTATTGTTTAAGGTTTAAAAGCTTTTGTGAGCCCGGCATATTGAATTTCAAGCTATTCAAGGAGTCTCTTGAAACCTTTGCCCAAGTATCACTTCTTCTGAGGTTGGGTATAATTGATGATTTATTTCAATCAATATTGAATATAAGCAAATTTTTGGGCATAATGGGTTAAGGTTAAGGCACATTTATCATGTGCTCGCCATTTCTTTTTCTTTACTTTTTTGTTGCGACAAATTCCAAAGTCAAAGCCAAAGGGGGTGCCCCAAATAAACCCGAATGGAATGTGGAGTGGGGCCGGCAAGGCCATTCCGTGTGTGCCATAAAGCACTCTGAGCCTCTGAGCCACCGAGCCGCCTGTGGAACCCCGAAATTCCAAGCCTTTTCCCTGCGAGCCTGCGACACGTGCACAGCCGAGTTCGAAGTTGAAGTTTGAATTGATTGCGTGCCAGTTGTGGCAATGCCGCTGCCAATGGCGCTGCCGATTGAGGGGCGTTATCGGAGGCGGTCCTGGGGGCGTGGCCGCCTCGATAACAAATGCCTCTCACTCCGCTTTGGAGCTGTGTGCGTATTGTAATTAAAATGACGAAAGCAGCAGCGCCAAAGTTTTAATAAACTGCCAAAATAAATACGAAAAGGAGAGAGCGCGCCAAAGGGAATCGAATAAACAAAGACTGAAAAAGTTGTAAGCGGATTGCAGGGGATAGAAGGTGGGGGCTGCAGAGGCCCAGGATGAAGGACGAAGGAGCGGGGCCAACATAAGTACTTTGTATTAATAACAGAGCCCGCGAAGGACTGGGGCAAGAGTTGCGGCATCCGCAAATAACTGGAATTGAAACTCGAGTGCCTGGAAGGGGAGAGGCCGAGCAGAAACAGCACCGAGAGGAATTCTTTATTAAGGACAACAAGAATATGCTAATGGCCTTAAATAGCCATCATTTATCAAGCTAATAAATAAGATCAATCTAAAAGTGAGCTATCATACAGAAAGTGTTATTATTCGCTGCAAAACTTTTAAATGGAATTAGAACAAAAGAAATAAATCACTTTCAAACTATGTTCTTTGCATTAACCATTTGTTCTGACTAATATTTCCATCAATGAAATATCTAGAATGTAGAATTAGTCACAAACCACAAATCATTAAACAACTAAGAGTCCCCTTTATCCTATTATTGTTCGATTTATTATGGAACTATTTATGTCTCTATCAGATCGAAATGGAAACCATAAATACCAAACAATGTTGTGTGTTTTCTCTCCGTGCTGGCATAATTTTTCATCATGGCGTGAAGAGCAAACTGTTTACATTTGTTTTCCTCACTCAGGATCCAGGACACAAGACAGGACGAGGTCGAGGCGGGGCCGGGGGCAACATGTTCATTACGCCAACGGGCAGAATCAGCGGCAGCTGAGACGGCCCTGTTTTCACAGGTGCGGCTCATTAAATCACCGCCGTAATCAGTGTGAATTTCCCGAAAAAGGCTTCGCGACTCCTCCTCTGTTTATGTTTTCGCTGTCAATAACAGCTCTCTTAATTAATCGCCAACCGGCCATTGCGGAACAGATTTTAGCGCATAAATTCCAATCAGTCTGCAAACTTTGGCCATTAAAATCCGCGGCAACCCAACTAAACATAACACATACTATATAAAACGGCGGTTTTAGAGTGCTCGTAGTAATAATAATAAGAAGAACAATAATCATTTCGCATGATTTACGAGTGCAGCTGCCCCCGTTCGCTCAATAGCCATAAATTCTCATCAATAAATCAAATGTAAAAGCGTTGCCACAATATGAAGGCGCCGCGATGTATGCCACTCTTCTGGTACCGCGCACTGGGCACTCCTCAGAGAGTGGATTGAAGCCACAGTTTTAGGGATAGAGATTTCTGGTCTAAAGCCAAAATGTAACCTCTCCTATTCCTAAAAATAAAATACAGAAGCTTCCAGTTGCCTTATAACAATCGCCCTGAGCATGAAAGTGGGCAACACTTTTGCCAAACAAGGGGTATTCCGTGGTCTGCCATTTTTTTATCGGGCTTGAGGGCGGTGTGGTGTGCGTGTTTGTGTGTGTTTATGCGGGTGAGAAGTGTGGCAAGTGACATGTGTCACTCCATAATAATCGCATTTGCATGGAGCCGTGAGCGGCAGCCATGAATATCCAAACAGAAACTTAACTACATAGAAGCTCTTCGGTGCCGGGCTTTGAAGATCTTAGACCTAATCACGTTTCGGGTTCAGGTTGCGGGCTGTGGGTTCTCGGGGTATCGATTTCGTTTTCGATTTCCTAGGGGGACTTACAGCTAGACACACGTACGATTAAGTATACGCATAGTTGATTGCTTAGTCTCGGGGACGCGCTGATAATACTTACAGGTTTCCACAGGAGGGGTCATGGGAGCAGGAGCAGGAGCAGGAGCAGGGACCAGGACCTGGAAGGTAGGGGGTCACGGGAATAGGAACCTAGAGCAGCTCCGTCTCCATCTGTGCGGCCTCCACGGTCTCCACAATGGTGGCCGTGGCCGCCGTGACCGAATCTCATGGGACGTAGCGCGTGGTCAGCGCTCCATCGTCGTCGTCGTCCACCCGCAGGCCGCCGCATCCGCAACCGCCGGGACAGCAGGAGAGGCTCAGGCAGTCGCCTCTTGGTCAAATTGCGGACACCTGCTCCAGTTCGGCGCTGGAGCGGCCCGAGTTCATCACCACCACATTCTTGGCGGCGTAGTCCGTGATGAAGCGGTCGCTGTTCCGCGGATGGATGTTGCCCACGTCCTGGGCACAGCACCAGGGATTGCGCATGGTCAGGATGCGCTTGAAGGCGTCGCGGAACTCCTTGTTGAAGATCGAGTAGATGATCGGATTGAAGGCCGAGTTCGAGTAGCCCAGCCAGGTGAGGATCTTGAAGGTCTGTCCGCCAATGCAGGTCTTGCAGAAGGCGGCCGTAATATTGACGCAGAAGAAGGGCACCCAGCAGATGAGGAACACGCCCATGATGACGCCCACCGTCACGGCGGCCTTGTGGTCGGACACATGGTACGGCGAGCTGTGGTGCAGGTTCCGCACCTTGAACTTCTTGGGCGTGTTCTTAGGGCGCCGGATGCTCTTGTAGCGCTGCTTCTCGGCCACCTCGCCGGGCCGGGTCACCGCCTTGATGGACTTCACGTGCTTCTGGGCGTAGCAGTAGAGCCTGAAGGGGGGTGGAGCAAGTATTGGAGCATGAGTGCGTGTCTACTATATTAACAAAGTCTTAACCAAAGAATACATGATTTTTAATCTAAATGGGGCAATAAATTGTTATTTGTAAGGCCACGATTCTGGTTTGCAGGCAGTTAATATCAATTTCCCATTACAAGCTCATATCTACAGCTGTCCCCTGTGTCAGCACACATTATGACAATTATTTTGCCACCTAATTGAATGGCTTGTGATGGATTTGCCCACTGGTTGTTTAGGGCCTTGTAGTTACTGGTTACTGCTGGTAATTGATATGATAATTATTCACTGGGCCACTTGGCAGGTCAATTAGACCTAAGGCGACCCCAATGCCTCCTGCCTCCAGGAAAGCGCACGCTGCGTATACGCAACATACGGGCTATCTCATATCCAATCTTCCACTCGAACTGTCGCTCCTCGCAGAGCCTTTGCCCCGCGGCTCCCGGCAAATAAACAGGAGGCATATGTGCCTGGTGGCAGGCTGTAAGATGGCCAATGGCCGATGGCCACATAAAAAGGATAACACGACCTAAGCAGGCCCAGGCACAAATTATGACGATAAAAGTATATTTATTCTGTAATTTAACCGAAATTTGATAGAAAATTCCAATGCCAACCGCCGGGGGATCCATTTGTGCACAAGCGACTGGAGGGACGTGGCAGGAGGCGAGTCCCGGCCAATGGCTGCAAATCTCGTTAAGCTAAAATGGCAACGTGCCGCTGGGCGAAACGTTGATGAGCAGCTATCGTTATCCTGTTGCTGTGTGCGGGTGCGACTGCGACTGCGAGTGAGAGTGCGAGTGCGAGTGTGTCCTTGCCTAGTCCTTTTGCACACGCCCAAGTCCTTTGCCCGGCTCCCGGGGATTACTTAGACGGACACTAATGCGTGCGCTTATTTGCTCAACCCAACAGGACCCCAGCCCAAGCCCTCAGTCCTACATCCTCCTTCCTGTCTCCTCTCGTGCCTGGGGGCCATTTCGGGGCACCCTTGTGGCATTTTTTGATATATTCAGCATTGCGATAGCGCAGCGCAGCTAACTTCGTCAGTTCTTACAACATTTTATTATTTACTTTTTACTACTTCTGCCCCGGTGGCCTCTCCAGTTGTTTTGCTTTCTTTTGTATGCTCTACCGGGAGAGTGCTTTACATATTGAAAGCGGCCTGGAAACTCCGGCAAAAATCAGCTTTAAAAATTAATAATATAACAATATTTCTGTTTTAATTTCCATTTATCTTAGAGCAAGATAACTTCAAACTGAAACAATCTCTATTAACTTTGACTTCGCAGGCAAACTCTGCCTGTTCCTGACTTATGTCAATTCCTGAACTAGGACCCATAAAACCGGCTTAAGGTTATGTCTAATAACCAAGCTTACTTATGAGAATCTTGCCTAAAAATTTGTTTAAGTAAAAGGGCCCTAATGTCACTTTACTTGGAACAAAGAATCCCTTATACAATTTTTGTTTCTAAGCAAATTCAAAGTTCCCCCAAGTTGTATTTTTTGATCCAAAGTACCCAGAGAAAAAAGGGTATGTAACCTTTGGACATATTTAAATAAGCTTGCATTTATTCTGCCTCCTGTGTTTTTCTTCCTTTATTTTGGCAAGCGCATAAAAAGATTTGAGTTCTCGCTTTGTTTTCATTTGTAAAGATTTCGGGCAAAACTTTCGGTTTGCCTAAAGGAAGTTTGTCTGCCTTGTGGTTTCTGTATGAGGAACGAAGCGAAACCCGTGGGCTATTTGTATCTACATAATTGCAGGCTGAGGGCGGTTAGGATATTTATCTTTCCTTCTATTATGCATTTCATGTTTTATGCACGGCAAACTTTTGCCACAATCTCGGAAGAGTTCTGCATGGTGTTGCCAAAAAATTAAAGGCTCCATAAAATGGGGCAAAGTCGTGGCGGTTTTTTTTTATATGGATAAGGAATGTGTAATGTAAATAGTAATGTTTTTGAAATAGTAAACAAATTAAAATGGCTAGGAGGAAGGCCAATTTTCCTCAGTGACTTACCGACAGTAGATGCCAATCATGACCACGCAGGGAAAGTAGAAGCTGATGCAGCTGGACACCACGGCGTAGGTGGGCGTTAGGTCCAGAGCGCACGTTGGATACTTCTTGCCGTTGTCCTCGAAGATCAGCGGCTGGTCCGGCCGATGGATGCCCAGCGAGATGGGCACGAAGGAGACGAAGGCGGCCAGCAGCCAAATGGCCGCGATGGTGATGACGGCCACGCGTCGCGTCACCCAGCGGCCATATCTGCAAAGGGAGCAAGAACAGGAGGCGTCACTCAGGGTTAAGCGAAGGGTTGCATCAATTTGCGGCCAGGGAAGCGGAAATACACGCGCCATGCTGGTCAGGCCCCTGTCCCATCCTTTGGCGTTGTCCTGGGGCTGCCCTTTTGCCCTTGTGAAAACGTGGAAAGCCACACAGCCACACTCGGGAAAGTTTCCCCTAACTTGTGGATTTTTACCCTGAATCTTACCCAGCTTTTAAGAACTCTGGTTTAATTAACTTAAAAGTTTGACTCTAACAAGCATAATATTTATTTATTAGTCCACATTTCCAGTCAGTAGAAGGATAAGGAGGATAGAATAACTGATAAGTTAAGTCACCTTACTTTCGGAGACTCTAGATTTTGAATAAAATGATTTTTAATTTTCAATGAATGGCCTTAGCCCAGATTTTTGTTTGTGTACAGCAGCTGGAGCAACACGTGTGAGTTGGAGGGAGGGGAACTGGAAACTGGAAGCAGGAACCTGGGCACAGAGACCAGGGGCGTGGACAACATGAACATGGGACCGTGTTGCGATGTCCTGATATGCTGATGTCCTGATTGTGGCTTTGCATGTCGCTGGCAATCCCTCAGGGCCCAGCAGCCATTAGACAACATCATTTTCGGGGTGTGCGCGACAAGTGTTAGGGCCCGCCCTGGCTGAGGGAACCCTGTGCCCGGATCAGGCACCCGGATCAGGTGCTCCCGGACTCGAAACCGAGTTGGGGTCAGTCGGCAGGCCATTAATTACTCGACAAATCGCCCAAAACCCCGAGAACAAGCCACACACACTCCTTGCGGCCATTGCGAATGCCAATGGCATATGCAAATCATTCTCGCCGCCTTTTTGGAACACTCGATTTCGCTTTTTCGGGGCAGGAAATGAGCAGTCTGCACAAACCGAAAACCGAAAACCGAAAACCCAAAACCCAAAGCCAACCAAGGAGTGTGGGTGCTGGGATCCGGATCCGGATGAGGGTCTGGTGCCATATGCCGCATCATTTTGGCTTGTGCAGGAAATCAAACAGAATAATTCAATTTCAATACAAAGACGCACTCGCTGGCACTCAGTCACCCACATACTCGCTCAAGGACGACGACGGCAAAGCGGAAACGGAAGTTTATGTAATTGTATTCACATACAAATTCAATTTCGTTTTCGGCACGAAAATTGATTTCCATGTGACGAAAGCCCAAGCCGGCTCCCGCTCCCTAGGCACCTAGCCACCGATCAATGGCCAACCTGTCACGAGTGCTGAGTACGGGTGCTCCTGTTTATTTAGCTAGATTTTCAGAATAAATAATATATATAATACATATACCTTGCAGATTTGATCATTTATAATTCATATGATGGAAACAAAAATTATTTCAAGATTAATATCCACCATAAATGGTTTTTGGCTTCTTATAAATAAATCATAAGGCATTAGCCTCCATACCTTCTTGGGTACCAACTCAATGATACAATAATTGTAATTATTTGATAACTTATTACTTATATTTGGTAAATTTAATAGAAGACTCTTTTGGGGACCTCAATGCACTTTATATTTTATTTTGAATGCTATAAATATTCAGGAATGACGTTTGCCTCAAAGAACCTGTAATCTACCTTTAATATTCCATCCATAGCAGTGGCACCTATCTATCCAAGTACCCACTAGAAATCGATGTATGTTTCAGCCACTTGGAGTGTTTATTGTACCACAAATTGAGGTGAAAACAGAGGAAAGCCAAGCACTGAGTACCATCACTGCCAGGCCCACCCAGATCCTTTTGCCCGCACACTAACTCAGTGTCTTAGAGTGGCTGAGGTAGCGCTTTGATATATGCACATAAACCTGCAGCCATTAGGTGACATGGTTTCCTGGCACAAGTGCGAGGAGCAGGCCGAGGACGAGTGGAGGAGTCTGAAGCATCGGAGCTCTGGAGGAGCCAATCAGCCATCGATGGGCTAATTGAAATCGTGTGTGAGAGTGTTCCAAGTGGGTGGAGCGGCCGGAGAGCAGGGAGAGCCAGGTGAGAGGACCGAGTGTGTGCCAGGAACAGGCTGCTCTGGCTCTGGCTCTTGCTCTGGCTCCGAAGCGAAGGACATTTGCATTTAACGGTGGGAGCTTGGCTGGCTGCGTGGCATGCGGTGGCTTTTGTGTTTGTCCCACATGCACTCAAGAAATTACCGCAAGGCACGCACAATGATCCTTCCGCAGGACTCCCGCATCGTACACCTACAAGACCGCCTCTTTGTCCCCGTCATTTGCATAGTTTGAGTCGCCTCTCTCGCTCCTTATCCTGCTTCCTGCCACGTCAGCTTGGCCGCCAGCTTGTTTGCCTTTTGTTTTATTTTTTGGTCCTGCTCTGGGTCCTGGCAAATTTGATGGCTCTTTATGAGCATTTTCGTTACTGTCATTGCTAGCACGTGCTTGCTGCACCGTGGGTCCAAGAGGTGACGCCAGTGACAGAGGAGTCCTCCTGTCCTCCGATTTATATCGTAGTCCTTGTAGCGCTCCTCTTTTGAAGCCACAGATTATGTTGTCGTAGGGTCGTATTTAGGGCTGAGTCCCTTTAAAAGTGTCTCTTTTTCGGTATATATATATTCTATTTTCCAATCGGTGGTGATTTATGTTTAACAAATATAATTCTTAGGCATCAGATGGAGTATATAAACATGACTTAGACTTTATTAAGAGTATTTCTCAGACAGCGATTGAATCGGTTGGTACACTAGCACGATTTCACCTTCATTCTTTAAAACCATCTGGGAGAAATAGAAAACACTTGTTCCTTGCCTCCGTGTCATTGATTTTTCCCCAATAATCCCCAATCTATTTTCAATCTTTGAGCAATAAAAGCATCTGGGGAATCCCCAGGGCTCGGGGGCCACAACCCCATAGTTCGGTGTGAAATATCCTCGACCGCGACCAAGTCTTCGCCGAAAGTACAATTACACAAAAGCTCCCAAGTGCGTCATTGTATCTGGAACAGGTTTTGTACGGTGCGCGTTTAGGTGTGTCCCACACAATAAGGAACCCCAGAAATTCCTCACCCTGTCGCCTGCGGCGTACTTTCATTGTTCTTTCAGTTTTTATTGCAGTTTAAAATGAATTTCACATATGCGCCTGACAGTTACGATGATGACAGCCGCCAAAGTCAGACGACAATGCCAGGAGAGCGCGAAAAACAGCAGCGGCAACTTTGAGGCATCAACTTGTCACATAAAAAACGTAAAATACGAACCATTTCTCATTTTCCGGCTGGGGTTCAGCACGTCGCTTCATCTTCACTTTGTCTGCGACTAATTAAATTTGCACGCGCTTTTTATCCAAATTGTTTTTGCCAATTTCCACGGCCCCCGGAAAATCCACGGCGAGCGCAATTAAATTAAACGCCTGCAATTATTCTAAAGCGCTAAGAAAATATACTGAATCAGCGATTCTCTCTGCCCCGAGACAGCTCCTAGATGAATGGGCCGTAGTCGTTGAGGTGGGCGGCGTCCTTTGGGCAGGCACAAGGCCCTTCTATGTGGGCGTCGAGTGGGCGGGATCCTAATGAGACGCTGGCGAAGAATGCGCCACGCCGCTGCCTCCACTTTGACATGCAAATAAATCAGATTTACATAAAGAGCGCGTCTGGAGTTGGAGCGGGGATAGCGATATATATATGCTAGACATAGAGAGACACTGGCAGAAAATGCCAGAAATATCCAGAGGGATGTGGAAACAGGGCGGAGAACTATTCGCGGAAAAGTCAAATGAACTATGAGAAGGCTGACTAAAAGCCACAGTTTTTAATGGTATGTTATGGCCTTCACCCTTGAATAATATATTTAGTGAAACCCCTCAATTTCCCTCAGTGCATCGGCACCAGCTACCATTTCTCAGGCACAAAAGGTGGCCAACTGTGCGCTGCGCCGAGTTGTCCTGCAGTCAAGTTGCCGTTGGCGCGGCTTCTTGAGATTCTGATTCAGGCTCAGACTCGGTCCCAGTCCCAGAGAGGTGGAGAGGTGTGAGCGACGGCTTGACATTTGAAGTGTAGAGTGCCTCCGAAGGAGGAGGAGGCACCTGCCCCTGTCCCAGGGGCATATGCAAAACGAATCCAGGTGGCTAAACTCAATTTCGCGACGACGCTTGCGGAACTTGGCCGGCGGCGGCTGAGTGCTTGAGTTTCTATGCAAATGTCATTAACCCAAGGGCTCAAATTAATATCGGACAACACTGGGACGACCTTAATCCGCGTTAGAATGGCACAATTTACATTAAGGATACATCTATCATTGCGATAAGGTATCGGGCAATTTAGATCGATTTTTTAGGAATTCAGTGAGGGCAATGTTGCAAGCATTTTGAATTTAGGTAAGCAGTTATTTAATTCCTGAAGGCAATAAACACATCTTAAGTAAGGCTTAAATAAGTCTAAAGTCTTGCAAAAAATATTTTATAATAGGAAATAGGTAGGGACCCATTAGCTTCGAGTTGTTAATCACTTTCCTAGCTTTGCAATTCAAATTATTTAGTCTCTTTAAGGAAGGTGGCCCCCTCTATTGCAATATATAGTTATTAAAGAATCATACTCCTGTCGAAGTAAAGGACTCCTCAATGCCTGAAGCAATCAATCAGGCAATTTGTGTCACTCACAGCGTCATCAACCTTTCGGTGCCTGGGTGGCACTTTCCTTCCTCTCAGTAAACTGCAACCTGGTGGAAAATCCATGCCCGCTCTTGCTTAATTTCACTTTCAATTCTTTCTATGCTTGCACCACCCCTCGCCAGGTCGAAGGACAAACGGAATTCAAAATCAGGGAAAAGTGTACCATGAACATTGTCAGTTCAGCACAGACTGCTCGTCCCCAGCCCCGCCAGGGAGAGCTCATTTAAATCCTTTTGCCGTGGCATACAAAATTGTGCAATCTGAATTTTCAGCTCGCTTCGGCATCAACTTGCCACATCAATGGAGCGTTATATGCTCGCCAACTCGTTACGTGAACCGAGCTACACAAAAGATACTCAGATAGAGGGATAGATGGATAGCTGGAGGGATGGATAGGGATGGAGGGATGCTGGGATACTGGGATGGTGGGATGCTGCGATGGTTTGGCCAAGTTCAGAGGGAGGAGGAGAGATACAAATGTCGCACAGCATTTTTCATAAGCGAATAAGCTACCCCAGGTGGCAACAGGAACAGCACGAGCAACAAAACAGGTACGGGTGGTGGTGCCTGGAAAAAAAATATATTTCTACTTTTGGCTTTTGGCTGAAAATAGCATCAAAGGATTTATTATGGCTCTTTCATGGCGCAGAGCCCTGTTGTGGGGCTAGGGCCAACTGTCTCGATTTGCCATAGTTGCCCCCTGTCGCCTCTTGCCAACCCCCCTGCACCTAACCACCTCCCCAAAGGCTTCCTGCAATCATTTCGTCGGGTTGCGGGCTGCTCCCCAACTGAGCCGGCGACGACCCCAGCGGCTGTCGGCGACTTGACCAACGTCATTTTTAACCCAGCGCTGAGGCACTTAGAGAAATATAATTCGAATAGGGTCAGAAATATATTGAAGTGGTGCCTGAAAGTATGCTAGAAAATGTGTAAATACTTAAAGGCTGTTGTAGAATAAAAACACTTCATAGTTTGGCTCTAATTTATATAAAAATCAGAATTTTTCTTTAAAATTAGTTCTTGACTTTAATTAATTAAGTGCCTGTATTTATTTAATTCCATGACCTTTGACCATCATAGTAATATAATAAACTTGAAAAGTTCATTTCTTAAATTAATCTTTTTCTATATGCCTTTACACAATATTCCTTTACTTATGTATATATTTTATACATATTATTTCCAGTGCACACACGTCAACGCCAAAAAGACTGGAGTAGCTTAGAGACAGAGGTCCACCCTCTCAGAAACACACAGAAATGAAGGAATTCAGCTGTGGCTGCTGACACATAATAAATTTTTGCGTTTGTTCTTGGCCGCAAATGTAATATTCGTATGCCAAAAAATGTTTGCTGGCCAGCAGCTAGCAGCACTTGTGCGGTCGGTCTGAGGCATTGTTGAAAATTTAATTAACACACAATTGTTGTGGTCCAGACGGGGAGAGCACTAGAGATTGGGCACTGAAGAGGGGCTGGGTACTTGATAAACTAGTTTCAAGTTTTGCCGAAGCCTCCTTTGTGCGAATCGCTCGCCAGTGGAAATCAATTTGGCCTGCCAACAGGCGGCAGCGGCTGACTGCCGACTACAAAGCAGGCTAACCTGGCTGACTGGCAGCATTTTAGGCCACAACGGTAGCAGGACGGGCTCATTGTCGCAGACAAGCACACAGACACACAGACTCCCCACACAGTAGACACCTGAGGCTGCAGGATTTGATTGTCTCCGAGGCTTCCTGCCAGGATAGCACCAGGGATAGCAGCTGGAGGAACGTGCCGGATGCTCAAGGTAGATTGAGCTCTATAATGGAGCATTTGGTCTACCCTCAGCCGGCCGAAAGATGAAGTCATTTTCAGCGGGGCGACATGTAGGCCTCCAGTAGCTGCCAGCAGGTTAGCTTGTATATGTAGTGCAGCCAGCCATTGTATAAATTAGGGACTTTAAATTTATTTGGCATTATATGTGAGTTTTACAAGTTTAAAGGGATCAGGATAAGTCCAAAGTAAGGGGAACCTGGGAGAAACACCGAGAGAATTTTAATGCGAAGTAAAATGGAATGAGAGGTTATAAACTAATATAAAGTAAAGTGTAAACTACTATAAAGATGTACCAAACATTTAGGAATTAAATGAAGTGGCCCATCTATCATATATCCTCTTACTTCCTTGACTTCAAGGTTATACCTCGTTTCGTGCTCTTTTCTCTATTCGTTCTCTATTATTTCCTATACGTGTGCATATCTCTAAAGGAAACATAAAAGATTCCCAAAGATTGTGCTAGTAACTGCCAGCTAGTAACATTTTGTAGAGTAACTCAATTATGGGGAGCCCCTGCGCTCTTGCCATCCTATCCCCACTGCCCTTACTGCCACTTTTCTTCACTTCTCGCCAGCTGGTAATGACACTTCTTTTGTTACTTATTTTCTTGGCCTGACCGGAGAGCATGACTTGGCCGAACTCAGCTTGGCCCGCAAAACCACAGCTGAAATGCTGATCCGAAAGTGCTTTGCGCCAACTTGAAGATGAACTCGCAAGATGGAGTGCAAAACAAAAATAAAGGGAGGAGGAACCCTCGTAATGCCACATAAATCTGTTACTAATGAAACAATTATGAGCCTCGATTAATGAGTCCCAGTGCCATAAACAACTCGAGTGCTGCGAATGGCGGGGAGGAAATGGCACAAAACGTGACGGGCATGACAACGCGGCGTATGAGTAACGTGCGCACACACACACAGACACACGCCGTATGAGCAATGTGCATACAAAGCACCTGCGATGGCACAGCCCCAAACGAACATTAATGAATCGATTTCGCCGGATTCTGACAGCGCGGACAATTAGTTATCGATGGGATATGTTATGCAGGTGACACAATCACTCACCTGAGCGGATCCTTGATGTGAATGTAGCGGTCCATCGAGATGGCGCACAGGTTGAGTATCGACGCCGTCGAGCACATGACATCAAAGGCCACCCAAGTATCACAAAATTGCGCTCCGAAGATCCAATATCCTGCAGGAGAGAGGCGATACGGAAAAACGAGGAGGAGGGTGAGTGAAACGAGGCTTTGATTGCTTGTTTAAAATGCTTAATAGGTACTTTCTGTCTGGACGTGGCGGAAATTGCCATGTTGCGGCCGGACGGCAAAAAGTTGTTTCATTTGCACGAATGCAATACTGAGTAGGAAAGGCGGAAAGCAACTGGTGATGGCCACTGAGACTTGGCTATTTTTCTTAATGTATTCTGAGCGAATATTTGCAGTATTTCAGATAGGTCTGTAGATTGATACTTTCCAATTAAATAAATGTACTTAAGGCTTGGAATTAACTGTAGATTGGTCGAAAAATATATATAGCTATGGGTCATGCATTTCAAAAGGTTACAAACCCACTGCAATAGCAAAAAATGCTCAAAATTGCGTATACTTGATATTTTCTTGAGAGTATCTTATGACCAAAAATCAAATGATAGACAAATGTCATACATTTTCAGATAGGCCATTAAAATCTTATCTATTTAAGAATAAAATAATGATTTAATGAATGTTGCTTTGGCTTAATTATGGTTATTTTTTACTCTGACTTGTCCAAAAATTAAGGTATTAAAATGCCGACTCGAAAATGCGAATATATGAGGTCTTCTGGAAAGCATATTATGGCCAAAAATTAATTGATAGCAAAATTCCGTACATTTTCCGATTCACCCTTAAAATTCCGATTATTTAGCAACAAAATATGTTAAAAAATAGAAAATAAAATTTTGGCCAATTTTTCAAAAATTGATAAGGGGTTACATCATTAAAATTGTCAAAAATTGGCAAAAATTTTATTTTCTTGAATTCCCAAACTAAATATGCAGATTAATTAACCAGCTAAAATCTAACATAGAAAAGCTTTCCGATTTGAAATTAAGGCTGTTTTGGCTTAGTTATGGTTATTTTTTACTCTGACTTGTCCAAAAATTAGGGTATTAAAATGTCGACTCAAAAATGCGAATATATGAGGTCTTCTGGTGAGCATATTATGGCCAAAAATTAATTGATAGCAAAATGCCGTGCATTTCCCGATTCGCCGTTAAAATTCCGATTATTTAGCAATAAAATATTTAAAAAAATAGGAAATGAAATTTTGGCCAATTTTTCAAAAATTGATAAGGGGTTACATCATTAAAATTGTCAAAAATTGGCAAAAATTTTATTTTCTTGAATTCCCAAACTAAATATGCAGATTAATTAACCAACTAAAAACTAACATAGAAAAGCTTTCCGATTTGAAATTAAGGCTGTTTTGGCTTAGTTATGGTTATTTTTTACTCTGACTTGTCCAAAAATTAGGGTATTAAAATGTCGACTCAAAAATGCGAATATATGAGGTCGTCTGGTGAGCATATTATGGCCAAAAAT
>VNKC01001608.1:0-79437 GCA_008042775.1 Drosophila pectinifera | reverse complement strand
GCAGACTTATTTACTAACTAACAACTAACACAGATCTGCTTTCCAAATTGAATTTAAGGCTGTTTTGACTTTGTTATGAATATTTTTATCCTTGAGTTGTCCCTAAAATTAGGACATAAAAAACCCCATTTATGGACCTAAAAATGCGTAAACCATGAGGTCTTCTTAACAGCATATTTTGGCCAAAAATGGACGTTAAGCCAAATGCCCTATATGGCCTGATTCACCGTTAAAAGCTTAATTATTTGAAATTAAAATATGGGTAACAAAAATTTTGGCCATTTTTTGAAAATTTTATAAGGGGTTACATCATTAAAATTGTCAAAAATTGGCCAAAAATTTTTTTTAAATTAAATATAACTAAATATGCAGACTTATTTACTAACTAACAACTAACACAGATCTGCTTTCCGAATTGAATTTAAGGCTGTTTTGACTTTGTTATGAATATTTTTATCCTTGAGTTGTCCCTAAAAAACGCCATTTAAGGACCTAAATATGCGTCAACCGGTCTTCTTAACAGCATATTTTGGCCAAAAATGGACGTTAAGCCAAATGCCCTATATGGCCTGATTCACCGTTAAAAGCTTAATTATTTGAAATTAAAATATGGGTAACAAAAATTTTGGCCATTTTTTGAAAATTTTATAAGGGGTTACATCATTAAAATTGTCAAAAATTGGCCAAAAATTTATTTTTAAATTAAATATAACTAAATATGCAGACTTATTTACTAACTAACAACTAACACAGATCTGCTTTCCGAATTGAATTTAAGGCTGCTTTGGCTGAGTTATGAATATTTTTAACCCAAAGTTGTCCTTAAAATTGGGACATAAAAACTCCATTTAAGGACCTAAAAATGAGTAAACCTGAGGTCTTCTTAACAGCACCACTGTAATGCGATTTTCTCAAATCGTGGCGGAGCGATATTATTTAAATTTTAAATATTCCGTGCATATTGGCACGCGATTGGAGAGTGGAGTTATATGACATTTAATTTTTGGAGCCTGTTTATGTATGGAAGCTTTCCATTTGCCCAAACTCAAAATAAAACATTAGTAAATTCAATTCTTAGCACGTAGGTACTTTATTTTATTCGATTTAGTTGCTTATTTACGAAATAAATTATAAATAAAAAAACCCCTCTTTTCCGACTCTATGCGACGATTATTTAAGGTACATTGTACCAAGTGGATCAGTGAGGCATTTTCAATAATGCATGGAATCAATAGTTTGTAATCGAAATTTAAATGGATTGGCGTACCATTAGTGAATTCTGTATATTTTCAAGCATTTGATCAGAGCTGGAAGAGCAATCCGAAGATATTTAAGAAAATAATACAAATAAGTTGGTAAATAGCTTACAACTATATATCTATATTTGTCTTCATTGAGTTTCCAAAGGCTTTGTTAATTTGACAATTTAGTTACTCAAGTAAAACAATTACTGAGAAAAGAGTGAGTTGCTAGTTGGACCAGAACTCGAACCAGCAATCGAGGCACTCAGCATGGACGTGTCTCTTTGGGAAGCGGTGGCCATGCGCTGGTAGCGCGCTATGTGATCCAGAGAGTATGGCAAGATGGGGCGCACGCTGTGGATCTCCAGCAGCGTTAGGTTGTCCAGCTTGGCGTATGTGCCCTCTCCTTTGATAAAGGCGTCGATTGAAGTGCGTAGCTTCGACTCGCGAATGTCGAAGATATCCTTGATGACGGTGCGCAGCTCCTCGCAGCGGGGCACATCATCAGGAGCCGTGCTCATGACCAACTGGGCCACTACCATGTAGTGCTCGCAGGGCATTTTAGTGAAGAATCTATGGATGGCAGGAGAGTAAAATATGGTTTTGAGGGACAAGGGGGAGAAATTAATATATACTTGGACCGTTTCTCTTCCTCCTTAATATCCTCTAGTATATCCATATCCATCCATTCTGGCGGCACAATCCGGCACTTTTGTTGCTTGCGCAGGTGCGTCGCCATCCAAAGGGGCACAAAAACCGGGAAGCCCGCCCGGAAAGGGCCAACAGAGCCGTAAATAAGGTGCAGCGGCTCGTTGGAGAAGTTGGGAATGATGCTGATCATGCACTTTTCTCCGATAAACTCTATAATTGCCGGGTCCATGACTGCAACGCCGAATGTAAACAATAACAAAAATATTCAAATGAACGGTCACACATGGAGATGGTGATGGCAAGAGTGGTCTATCGATCACAAGTTATCGCAGATAGACTTCAAAACGGTGGCAGCACCGAGAGACAATCGACCGTTAAAAGATCATTTATATTTTGTACATATTGATCTGCATCACGACCACATTGCCTGGAGGCTCTGCGTCAGAGTAGTCACGTCAAACTATAGACGTACACAGCTTAATAGCCATATACTGGCAACTATGAATAATAAGCCGTAATACAGCGACCTCCGGATTGGCGGGTTATCTGCCAATCTCCGGCAAGATCGCATCACTGCACCGGTGCGACTAATAGCTTCGACTCAGCTGACTAATTTGTGCTCCCGATGCGAAACTGTTATTGCAGATTCCGTCTACGGCTACGCCAACTACTAACCGTCAATCACGTAAAAAGCCAGCCGGGCGTCGTGATAAGCGCATGAATGCCAAACATGATCAAGCGTTCAAGTTCAGCCTATATATAAGTTTTCTATATATATAATAAAGCAGCTTAACGACCGACCCTAATCCCTTGCACCACTCCGCCCTAAGTCCTCAACTGCAGTGCACTAGATAACGGTGTAACAACGATCTTATCATTATCATTCACATGTATATCTTTCTCGGCAAATAGAAGCCCGAATACGACTATTTTCCTGGTAATGAACTACAGGATTGACGGTCACGACAAGGTTAGGAATGTATTGAAGTGCAGTCGCAGTCTGCAGACTGCAAGTTCGATAGTAAATCGAAAATAGAAATAGAAATCTTTTGTGTACAATTCGGATGTTCTTTATAAGGCAGGCCAAAGCGTAAACAACAGCATCGATTTGTTGACTTATCGCATCGAGAGACAGCATTCAGTAGGGCAGGGGGAGGAGCTGGTGCTGGAGGCTACTGTTGCCGTTGCCGTTGCCGTGAAATGTTCTCGAGCTGATAATACCAGGCGCGGCCAGTTAATTCTAGAAAACTATCATTGATGTATAAACTGTGGCTCCGACAGATGGCCTCCTGCCCCTTCGGAGGAACCCCTTTTGCCAAGGGTCAAGTTGCCCCAAAGGCTGGCATGCCGCCGAAAGGAGCAATTCTGGGGACTCGGACTCGGTCTCGGTCTCAGACTCGGACTCGGACTCGGACTCGGGCAATCTATCCGGCACGTTTCACACAGAGCCGTAGGAAAATCAGCGTAATCAGCGGGAGAGAAGAAGCTGGACGATTTTCTGATAAGCCAGAGAGGGCCCCGCCACTGTGGACTGTGTGGACCCAAGAGGGTAGCGGCGGAGGGATGGGACGAGAGATCGAGGCGGATTAATTTTTAGCAGAAAAGTGCGACTTGAGCGGGTAAATGGTTTAGTGCTTGTCTATTTTCGGCAGGGTACGGAGCTGCTGGCTCTCGCGACCAACAAACCAACTCCTAACCCAACACAGCCAGGAAAACTCACTTAGTGCTTTTCCAGCCCTCAGAAGCAGAGATACGACCTGTCCGCGAATTGCATCTGAGCGCCGGAGACGATAAGAACACGGCCAGCGGCTTTGGCTCTGGCAGTTGCTTTTGATTCTTCGACCGAATTTAAATTTTAATTTCGGTTCGGCAATAGCCGCCGCTCTCTCAGGCTCAGTGATAAGTCTGGGACCAACGCAGACAGGTGTTCCACCTCTCATTCGCGAGAATTCGCATCGGCATATTGGCCAACAATTATGTGCTAGCTTCGATTGCAACCTCCACGAGCAGACTTTGATCAGTGCAGCAGCAGCAGCAGCTACTTTCCGTGAGAAACCCCATTTACCAAAGATCGCAATGCCCGAGACGGAGATCATTGTGACCAATGCGGGTGAGCCGTCCACCAAGGCGAGCCTAATCGTGGTGTCGAATCGACTGCCCTTCGTACTTATACGGAATGCGAAGACCCAGGAGCTGGAGCGCAGAGCCAGGTGAGTGGTGGGATCATTTCCAAAATCCAGGACGCGATCAATTCTTATTGAATTGTGTGTTTAAAAATATATGATTTGTGCCGTGCTTAAACAATTCATTTATGGCTTATGTAATCCGATTATACGAGATTTATTAAATTTTTAAAGTGTATTAAATACAAAAATATTAACATTGAAGTGTTTTGACCACATATTACATAATTAAGATCTGTTAGAGGACTTTACAACTTGGTTAAAAAATAAAGCATATTTTAAATAAGGAAACTATCCTAGAAAATAAACCAAGTAGAATAAGAATAATATTCTTAAAACAATTAAATACGGCTATAATTTATGTTTTTAAGTCTCATAACTCGAAATCAGAGTAATATTTCTTTTGTCAGCTAATAAGAGCAGTTTGGATCTCGAAATAGGGTCAAGCCAATAGTTAAATAGTTAAATAAAATGATTAAGACAAATCAAATAACACAAACTTTCCGTGATTCGTAGGCCCGCTTATCAATATTCGGGAAGTAGGCTGCCAAAGCTCGGCTTGGACAAACTTTCATGCTCCTCGCACTTCCAATAATCCAATCCCCAAGTAACCCAGTTCGATCCTCGAACCCACAATTTGCATTGAAGATAAGCCGCCTGGCCGCTGCCGCTGCCGATGCCACCCGAGCAACACCCCAACCCACCCCATTCCAGCCTCGATCCAACTATGTGCTATACCTATGCCTCTCGATTCATCGCGATCTCTCCGCTAGGTTGTCAACCTTATCAGCGCAAAGCACAAAGAGAGGGAGGGAGATGCTGTGGGCAAACGCTCGGACAAACCGGAGCGGAGTCTGGCGATGGATTTAGAAAACAAATTCAATAATGATGGCCTTATCAGCGAGGCCCATTACGCGTTTTTGACCCTTCCGAGAGTCTGGGGAAAAGGGTCAATACTAGAGGCGTTAAACCAAGGCTGCTGTCGTCGACGGGAACACCGGAACCTGAACCTGACACTGAAAAGTGGAGTCACGTGAATGGGATTGCTGCGGATTGGAACTTTGTCTTCCCGACCTAGGCCAGGAACGAGTTTTCTTTAGGGCCTTCACTCTTACAGATCGCCTCCGGGAAGGATGGGCCGGAGATGTGTCCGTAGCTTGTTTACAATCGCTTCTTTAATAATGGGCTCCTTATCAGCGCCCGGGTGTCGTGCACTCTGCAAAATGGGCTGGGTCTTCACCCATACACACTCTCACATCGCGTCCAGTCCGCTTCTGTACTTCTAGTACACCTTACGACGTCCTTGGTCGGTGGCTCCTTCACTAAAAAGGATATTGATATTCATGGCGATATTTTAGGGAATAACATCATAAAATTAATTAATCTTAGCCCTTCGATACCGTAGCACCAGGAGTATCTATCGAGATGATGACCAATTTTTTTCTCTGTCCCTCAGCGCTGGTGGCCTTGTGACTGCCGTCTGTCCGGTGGTAATCAAGGGTAGCGGTCTATGGGTGGGCTGGTCGGGCATCCACTTGGAAGACCCCAATGAGGCCATTCCCGAGTCTAATCCCAACGATCAGACGCCCACGGCAGGCCTCAAGTCCGATCAAGTGGTGTCTGTGAACATCAATGCCAAGATCTTCGACAGCTACTACAATGGCTGCTGCAACAAGATCTTCTGGCCCCTGTTCCACTCGATGCCGGGACGGGCCAACTTCGGAGGCGAGCACTGGCACGACTATGTGACCGTCAACAAGTACTTTGCCGTGCGCACTATCGAGGCGCTGGAAAAGTGCCTGGCCAAGAACGAGGGCAGCGACAAGAGCCCGCCCATCGTCTGGATCCACGACTACCACCTAATGCTGGCCGCCAATTGGGTGCGCGAGCACGCAGAGGAGAAGAACCTGCCCTGTCGGCTGGCCTTCTTCCTGCACATCCCCTTCCCGCCGTGGGACATCTTCCGCCTGCTCCCCTGGTCCGATGAGATCCTGCAGGTGAGCTTGTTGACCAGAGTATAGTTTTTTATTCTCCTTAGATGGTCCGTAGACTTCTGCGAGGACATATGGTTTTCCATTCTAATAAATACCCTTCCGTTATATTTAGGGCATGCTGGGCTGCGACCTAGTGGGCTTTCACATCCAGGACTACTGCCTTAACTTTGTGGACTGCTGCCAACGGAATCTCGGCTGCCGCGTGGACAGGAACAATCTTCTCGTGGAGCACGGCGGTCGCACAGTGCGCATCCGTCCGCTGCCCATTGGGATTCCGTATGAGCGCTTCGTGAACTTGGCCACGACCGCACCCAAGGTGCTGAAGACATCCAGGATGCAGATCATCCTAGGAGTGGACCGACTGGACTACACGAAAGGTCTTGTCCATCGCCTGATGGCTTTCGAGGCGCTGCTGCTGAAGTATCCGCAGCACAAGGAGAAGGTCAGCCTGCTGCAGATCTCGGTGCCGTCGCGAACAGATGTGAAGGAGTACCGAGAGCTGAAGGAGGAGGTGGACCAACTGGTCGGCCGTATTAACGGCCGGTTCACAACCGCCAACTGGGCGCCCATTCGCTACATCTACGACTATGTCAGTCAGGATGAGTTGGCTGCACTATACAGGGATGCGGCAGTGTGCCTGGTCACTCCACTCCGGGACGGCATGAACCTGGTGGCCAAGGAGTTTGTGGCTTGCCAGATCAACGAGGTGCCCGGAGTCCTGGTTATCTCACCGTTCGCAGGAGCAGGCGAGATGATGCACGAGGCGCTGCTCTGCAATCCGTACGAGGTGAACGAGGCCGCCGAGGTGATCCACCGCGCACTGACCATGCCAGAAGATGAGCGCGTACTCCGGATGGCGCGTCTTCGTCGGCGGGAAGCCGAGTGCGATGTGAGCCACTGGATGCGTTGCTTCCTAAAGGCGGTTGGAGCCTTGGAGATGGACGATGTGGGCACCACCATCATGCAGCCTGTGTCCGTGGATGATTTCGATGACTACTTACTCAAGTAAGTTTCTCATAACTAATGGAAAATGATGGCCTAATTGCCAAGAGTGGACTTCTTACTTCCCCTAGATACATCGGCTATAACCACAAGCTAGCTCTTCTGCTGGACTACGACGGCACCCTGGCCCCCATCGCCCCGCATCCGGATCTGGCGACGCTCTCGCCGGAGATCAAGAATGTGCTGTATAAGCTATCCAACCACTCGGACGTATATGTGGCGGTCATCTCGGGTCGTAACGTGGACAATGTGAAGAAGATGGTTGGCATCGAGGGCATCACTTATGCGGGTAACCATGGCCTGGAGATCCTCCATCCGGACGGAAGCAAGTTCGTGCATCCCATGCCCATTGAGTACGAAAAGAAGGTCAGCGATCTGTTGAAGGCGCTTCAGGATTCTGTGTGCCGCGACGGCGCCTGGGTGGAGAACAAGGGAGCGTTGCTGACGTTCCACTACCGAGAAACCCCGAATCACCTGCGCGGCCCGATGGTGGACAAAGCACGCTCGCTGATCGAGAAGTACGGTTTCCGGGCCACGGAGGCACATTGTGCTCTGGAGGCTCGTCCGCCGGTGCAGTGGAACAAGGGCCGTGCCTCGATCTACATCCTGCGCACATCCTTCGGCGTCGACTGGAACGAACGCATCAAGATTATCTACGTGGGCGACGATCTAACTGACGAGGATGCCATGGTGGTAAGTAACTGGCTGGAATCCTTGATGCTGACTGAAACGCTCTCATTCGCATTATTTGCTTGATCTTCCAAGGCTCTCAAAGGAATGGCGCGTACATTCCGAGTGACATCGTCGGATATTGTGAAGACCGCTGCCGATCATCGTCTGCCATCCACGGATTCTGTGTACACACTTCTAAAATGGGTGGAGCGGCATTTCATGGGACGCAAGGCGCGTGCCAACTCGCTGACCTACAGGCCCACCAAGGGCGATGGTGTTCAGATGCAGATGTCCCTCGAGGTGGCGGCGACGGCGAATAATCTGGAGGTGTGAGCCTACGCTAATATATATGCATACGCAGCCTCGTAACTCAGTTAACTTTTAAGATTTTTAAGAATAAAGGAAACAGAAAATTGTAGCTTAAACAAATGTACAATTGACTTCGGATTTTTTTGGTTACGCTATGGAACGTGCACTGTTTACTCTTGGACTTAATCACTAATTGAGCTAATTGTGGGACAAGACCAGCCACGAGATGATAAAGAAGAACAGGAAGATGGGGTAGACAGCCAGGGCTTTGCGGTGGGGCGGCTGGCTCTGTCCCAGGAATATAAAGGAAGCTGAAAGAGAAGTCACATTGGTTGGCTATTCTGTGGGTGGAAGAGGTTCTATATTACCGTAGGTGGCCCAAGCGAAGCCTATTGTGGTTGTCACGAATCGCAGAAAAAAGAGCAGGCGCGTCTGGGTGGCCAGAAGGATCACCCGGCATACAATGAGGGAAATGGCCACCGGCGTAAGGCAATAGCCCAGCACGCAAACGGACTGGAAGAACGAACTGTGTATGCAAACATTGTTAGCCACTAATTTTTGTTACATGGATGCCCATCATATACTACATACATGTTGCCACCCAGCAGCTTAGAGTTGAGCGTGACGATGGCCGCTCCTATCCAGACGATGACGAAGACCTGGGCAAACTCGGGTCCATTGTCGGACGTGCTGTCGGCGGAGGCGGAGCCCTGCAGGATGGTGGCCATGAAGGTGCACAGCACCAGCGGACCCCACAAGTCCCCTGGAAGGCGAGGAATACGCAGGAGTTAGATTAGCAAACTGCATACAAATGCAAGAGTAACAAAGCTGATGACGTACAATCGCGAAGCAGACTGGACTTCTCCTTGGGATACAACACGTGGTAGAACTTGATGCCGACGGCCCGAACGTCCCGCAGTACTGTCTCCCGGATGGGCTCGTCCAGGGTGTTGTAATCGGGAACTCCGCCCGGCGACGTTGCAGTTGTTGTGGTTCTCTTGCCCGGAATGGACATATCGCCCTCCAGGGACGGCGAGGTGTTCACGTCCTCGAACATCTGGGGGGCAGGAAAAATATGTAGAGATTGGGGTTTCAATTCCGCGTATTACTCACATCCAACTTGGCATCCATTGTGGTCTTTTAAATCAGCTTATATTAAGTCTACATTAAATACGTTTCTGCCACCTAACAAATAGTGTGCCCGTTTGCCGTTATTCAAGTAACCCATTGCGCTTTGTCGATAAGTTCTAAGCGCCAAAAATATACTTACAATTGTATTTGAAAATGTATGATATGTTTACTTCTCTAATTTTTAAATAAACAAAATAAAAAATTCTAATTTAATTTCTTACAAATTGAATTGTGGTTTTCTTTTTAAATAAAATATGTCCGTACTATCGCCGAATCGATTTCTTCCGATAGCATCATCGACCGCAGTGTGTTTTAAAAACTTGGCTGCCATTTTCTTTTTAAATTCTAGAAAAGAGGTTAGTTTAAAAGAAAACATTTTTCGGGGTTCACACGAAGTTTAGGTACCAACGATGAAGCTGATTCCGATAGATTCCGTTGATTTGGAAGACCCGTACACCGCTAAAGAATTCGAATGGTTACTCCAGTGGGGCTACCTATATTGCGGCGACGAGGATGACTTCTTGGAACTTTCGGATTTGCGAATAGAGCGAGATCAACTATCGGAGCAGCTCAAGGATGAAATGGAGGACAAGCTCGAACTCCAAAAAGCGATCGAAAAGGTTACTTACGACTTCCAGTTCGCCACTTTGCTTAAGGAGCAGCTTGCTATTGAGCGTGATTCATTGCTACTGCGATTGGAAGAGTTGAATGCAAAGAATCTAAGCGACGTGGCCAGATTGAACGCCCAGATTGGGTCAATGCAGGTCATAATTTCTGAGTCGGAGCAGAAAATATGCCAACAGGAGCAATTGCGTCGCCAATTGCTCAATAGCCTTAATGCACAGGAGCAGGAGCATCTGCAGGAATTGCGGGCTCTAAAGCAAAACCTGGAAAACAAGAACTTGGACAGCGTCAGCTGCTCCATCTGTCTGGAGGTCTGGAATGAAAGCGGTCCCCACCGGGTCGTCTCTCTGGCATGTGGTCATCTATTCGGGGACTCGTGCATTCGAAATTACCTGAGCCCAAATAGGCAGTGTCCGATTTGCCGACAGGTTGCAAACATCGGAGACCTTCGCTACATCTTCTCTCACAGAATCTTGCCCAACCAAGTATAATGTTTAACTCTTAACTATAAGTATCCTTTAAAGGGCATTTACAATATTTGGATTGGTACACCAACATAAATTTGGGGGTCACTTAAAAATGAACTGGAGCATTGATTTATTTTAGTTTACCCAAAATGCAGTGGATTTTTTTTTACCTTATTTGTGAGAGATACAGAATATCTTAATATGAATATACGAATTGATTTTTAAATATAAGTTTGAAATAAGTGAGTAATAATGTAAGACTCATTTTGTTAAAGCTAATAAATTTAATTACAATAAAACAGCTAGTTCTGGCGGAAAAGAAATGCCAAAAATACCATATAGCTTAAATAGTTATCTTTAAAATCAATGTTAAAAAAAAATTAAATAAATTACATCTGTGCCTGCATACGAAATTAGCCAGAAATGGCTAGAAAAACGTTGAGTAGAGCGCTTTACCATGGTAGGACCGCATTCTCCATGCCAGCAGCGGCATACGGTCATACTGCGCGCGTATGGAACAAACGTTCCGCGAACCCAAATAGAAAAACAATAGCAAAGTATGGAAACTATGCTGTAGGCGAATACGATTACTTAAACTGCCGCAGCAGCACGTCGAGGAAATATGGCAGCGAAGCAGTCGGAGAGGTCGAATAAGCGGGAAAACCCGGAGGAGCCGCAGCGCGGCCTCAGCACGAAGGTAGCGCTGCGGCGTCTGCAAGAGGAGATCGAACGGGTGCTGCTGGAACATGAGCGACAGAGCAGTGCGGAGAGGTGAGTCAATCTGTCCGGCGATATATATATATACTGATAACAAACAATCCCCCGCTGTTGACCCCCAGCTCATATCTGAAGTTGCGAGCGGCGTTCGTTAAGCGCTACGACAGTCCGCTTGGCTGGCTTTCCATTGGGACGAGCCTGCTGACCAGTGGAGCGCTCCTCGTCACGGGCATGCTGTGGCCCGCTCTGTGCCTTTTGGCCATTTTGTTGCTAGACCTCTTTGTAGTGGTCAGAGAGAACAACCTGCGGCGCACAGAGATCTTCCGGAAGACGCGCCATGCGCTGGCCGAACTTCGTTTGGCGGAGGACCACTTTAGCGACGACTGGCAGCCGACGAACTATCCGCATCTGAGTAATCCCATGTCGCCGTGTGTTTCCCTGCAGTGGACATATCGCGATGGGATCATCGTCAACCTGCCGTGGGCCTTGCTGGTGCGGGGAGACTATATAGTCCTGCGTCCGGGCCACATTTCGCCCGGACCGTGCTATGAACTGGAAACGAACAAGTTTTTTAGCGCCAATGAAATCTACGGGGCCACTTCGCATGGCGATCCGCCCGTTAAACCTGTGGCACGGCCTCCACTGGCTGATCTCGTTTGCTGCTTGGAGAGCACGCCATACCTGGACAACCTTAGCGTTTGCCTGAAGAACTCCCTTAAGCGCCCGCCCACCATCTACAATCAGCAGCGCTATCTGGTAAGATCTCAGAAAGAAATTAAAACCACTTCTTATCTAAGTTTCCGTTGACAGTTGGTGACCAAGTATATACAGCAGTGGGGCTTCATTAGTGCTCTGGTTATTACGCTCATTTCGGGCCTGCTGCGCCTCCACGGTTATGGCCTGCCCACCGACGAGAAGCACAACTGGCGCTTCGTGCTCATTGAGTCTCCGGCGGCGGCCATAATCCCGCTGCTACCGTTGATCTTTCCACTTATGTGGATATCCATGAATTTGTGGGGCATTGCTCGGCTGCAGTGCTTCCTAAAAACGCCGCAGTCTGCCTTGGAGAAGAGTACGAGCAAATCTTTCGAGGAAGACTTGGACACACCATCGTACGACTATCAAAACGTGTCGATGCAGCGTTCAAATGTATTTCGGATCTGGATGGAGCTGTGGCGGGGCGATAGTGAACTCTTGCCGCGCTCGGCCAATCTGGTGCAGGTGCTGGGCTCCATATCGGCGCTCTGCTGCGTAGACAAGAAGGGCATCCTGTCATGGCCGAATCCAACGGCCGAAAAGGTATTCTTTCTACACAACTCCGACGAGGAACCGCACGAGGATGGAGCGGGAGGCAGTCAGTCTTCATCGCAGAGCGATAGCGATGATGGGCCGGATGTGGATGAGGATCTCAACAAGGAGCGAGGCATAGTGGCTGAGGTGCTGGACCTCACCCATGATCAACATTGTCCCTTTCGTCTGGAGTTCGACGACCATGAGTGGAAGGCACACATAAAGTCCTTAAAGCCGCTGGGTGACTACTAATCCTCTCAAAATACGCCCTGAGTTATTAACTGATCGAACGATTTTCTAGGCCTGGCCATTTTGCTGAACACCTGCTCGCCGCTCACCCATGAGCATTACGCCCAGTTTTGTGGTCATGTCACCGCCGTGGCCATGCTTGACAAAGATCTGGTGCCGGTGACTAATCGGTACGCATATGCATTAATTGAGTCCAGTAAAAGCTTTTTGCATGGGTACGTAGTTCCATTGCCATACTCATCCGTTAGTTTCTGTCTAACAAATCGAATATTAAATATCATATATGGTATACATATGTATATGTATACATATACTACTTATATATAGTCTAATGATTTTCTCCAACAAATGGTATTCTGCATACCGTTATTGCATCCAAAGCCAGCCAAAGCCCGATCAAATTAGTCTTTGCTTTGGGTATTTTTGATTTTTGAATCCAATTGGACGATTCCTTCCACTAAAACAAACAAAGACAAACAAACACAAGTGATTGGTAACGTTATCTGAAATTTATCAGCGTAAGAAAAAGTATTTTTGATTTCCAGTAACTCGCCATTCCATCTCCTTAATCGTTTAACTCCATAATTTCCCGGATCTCTCATTCGAACCTTTTCTAATAACTGCAACGTCGACACATAAACCTTGAATCTATTTATTATTCTTACTTTAGTATTGTTATTAATTTTGTTTGTACTCGTAAATCGCCCTCGCTCTGCCTCCCCGCCCCACCCCCTTTGGCAGCATGCTATTTTAAGTAACAAACATTCAAGAACTCTTAAATATAGTCGCCTCATGCCCATGCCCCTCCCCATCCGCCCACCGCCACGCTTGCCTGCTTGCATGCTCACGCACCGCCGTCGCATTGGCAACCGGCAGTCGAAACCAATTCTAATCGGTTGCTCCTTCCCATTTTGGTTTGGCAAACAGACGCTGCCTGTGCGAGCTGGCCAAGCAGATTGGATTCACCGACCATGCCACGGATCGCTTTGCGCTGGAGGGCCAACTTGCCAGCTATCGGCATTTGGTGAGTATGAATTCGATTCATTCCACTTAAGTACTCGAAGAATTTTCCATCTGATGGATGGATGTTTAGTTTTGTCAAATATATTCGACATAAAAATGTTTAAACGTATTAACATAATACTTAAATTTTGGTATTTCCCAATAGTTTAATGAGATTAGTAAAAGGAAAACGTATGATGCTGATGCATAATATAAAGACGTACTTTTAAAAATAATACAATTATGATTTCCGTTTCAAATTATATAATTATCTACGTGTAATTATCGGGGGTGCTACCGAAACTTCCGCTTTAAAATCACATAAAGTGTCAATGGACTGCAATTTGAAAAGAACTCAGAGAATTTCAATAATCATAATTCGATAAAAGGCTAAGATCTTTATGGAGCTTTAAATAAAAACCCTCTATGCTTTTTCAGCAACCTGATGTCGTACGCAGGGACATACGCTTTGCCCGGCAGCTGCAGCTGTCGTCCAAGGTGAAGGTTCCCTTTCCGCACTCCTTGTCTGTGGTAATGCGCGAGAATCCTGGCGGCTATCTGTCCCTATTCACACAGGGAACTGCCGATATAATCCTGGACTGTTGCGACGACTTCTGGGATGGCAAGGACCTACGTCCGCTCTCCCCCCAGGATCGCAAGCGGGCACTGGACTTTTACCAGCGCAGTGCGCTGACATCCTACTGCACAGCCTTCGCATATCGTCCGCTGAGGCACGGGATCCATGGAGCCCTTAGTGGGCCACAGCAAAGCGGAGGGGACTGCCTGTATCTGGAGCTGCCACCGGAGTCAAAGCTGCGCATGCAACACGTGGACAAGACGCATTGCGACTTCCAAGGGGGACACCATGTAAAACTCAGCCACAGCATCAGCACGGATTCGTTGCTGTTCTCCGAGAACAAGGACGAGGACTGCAACGATGTAGAAGGTTGCTTCGAGATGCAGTGCCATCAGGTATTTATCGGCATGGTGACAATGCAGTACCAGGCCCAGAACGACATAGTCCGCCTGGTAGAGCATTTGGAACGAGCCTGCATCCGGTTCGTGCACTTTAGTAAGGAAAATGAGCTGCGTTCGCGGGTCTTTTCCGAGAAAATGGGCCTCGAGTCGGGCTGGAATTGCCACATCTCGCTGCTCAGCGAACCAGAGCCGGAAGCCGAGAAGGAGAAGGATCGAAGCACTGCCAAGGCCAAAGAATTGCCGGAAAACACTGGTAAAACCCAAGCCACCACCTCAACCACTGCCACCACCACTACCACAACTGATACCCATGAGAACAGCCATCATCCTAGTGCCAAAGTCATGTACATATCGCCCCCCGCACCCGCCCCTGCCACAACATCTGTATCCGAATCCGCATCCGTAGACCCATCTGCAGCTAAAACCACTGACATTGTAGGTGATGATGGACCGGTAATAAGTTATCTTTTGGGGCCCCCGAACAATCTGGAGTCCTCGAAAACTCTTAGCTCCTCTGCGCCCGGAGCTATTTCAAATCCGGATGAATACAACACGCTGAATGCAGCAATCAACAGTGAAGAAGATGCCCAGTCTCCGGATGGCGGAGGCAGCAAGTCCAGTTCACAGGAGAGCTCCCCCCACAATGAGGTTCCTGAAGGTGGTGTCGAACTAGAGGCGATGGAACCCGATCCTAACAAGCATAGTCAGCGCCATTCACTGGACTCCGCTATGGACGAGAACTGCCGCTCACTGAGCACACTCACCGAAAGCACCGACCAAAGTGCGCCCATCAATTTCGACATGTCCAACCGAGCGAAGCTGCCACGAGGCATCGAGAACATCCGGCCTCACTTGGAGCAGGTGGACAATGTCCCTTTGCAGGTCTCTCTCTTTACCGACTGCTCGGCTGAAGCAACGCAACAAATGCTAGAAATCATGCAGTCCTACGGCGAGATCGTCGTCTGTTTGGGCAGCTCGGCCAGCAATGCCAATGCTGACATCTTCCTGCAGGCTGACTGCAGCATAGCCGTGGAGCCCTTGTATCCGCAGGTGTGCCAGGATGTGGACGCCTACACGGAAGCCAATATCCAGCACAACAAGTTGTTGTGGCAACGCCAGGCGGGCAAGTTCAAGGCCACCGACGACGATGAGGAGCTGCTGGAGGGCGGCCTCCATGGATGCGCCATGCAGACGCCTGCCCACACGATTTCCCCGCTGTATCTTAGCCGGCTGCTCAACTCTCTGCCGTGTTCCATCGCCGTTTGCCGTGACGACCCGCTTTCGCTGGTGGCCATAATTGAGCTGTCACGCCGCTTCTCTCTTGGTCTGTGGAACTGCATCCAGTATTGGGCCTGCTGCGCTGGCTCTATCTCCATTCTGAACGTGCTGTGCGCGTGCCTTTCGCTGCCACCGCTTCTCACCCCGCTGCTCGTCATCTATCTGATGTGCGTGCCGGTGCCACTGATAGCCATCTCGCTGGCCCACATCGACGTGGATCCCAAGATCATGAATCGGGCCACGAGCAAGAAGCAGACAGACTATGATTCGCGCGCTTTTGCGTTCGTTATGTGGTGCTACGGCTGCAAGTTTATCGTTCTGGTCGTATCCTTGGTTAGTGTCGATTCTCCTTAAACCTCAGAAATACATTTATTTGTAAAGGAAATTTTAATCAATGAAATCCTTATGGTTTCCATCTTTACTTTTTTTTTTCTCCTATTTTACAGCTCGTTTCTTACTGGATGTTCTTATCGGAGCCTAACCTGTCTCCAATTATTGCCTCAGAAGGACTTGCCTTAGATGTCGATAAGGATGATGATGATAATGATGGGGACTTCTATCAGTTTCTATACTTTTCTCGATGCTGCGCCCTGCTGGCCATAATTATGCATTTTGGTAATGCAACTTAACGCACCCTTTGCCCACTTCATTTTAATCTTATTTACATATTTTTCTGCCAGTTTTCATATCCTTTACTTTTGTCCATCGTGATCATGCGCTCTGGCAGCGCAATCCGTTCACCAATCGTATCTGGGCTATTACATGTTTGTTGCTTCTGCTCCTCCACGGGGTAATCTGCTCTTTGCAACTAATCCTGGAGGATTTTATGTCGCAAATCCCCAAACTGTTGCTGGCTTTGGTAATCCTATTCGGCGGCAGTCTGCTGAGTATGATTGTCAGTGAGCTCGCCAAGTTCCAGGAGAACAAGTGGGTGGATAATAACTTTCTCTAGCATTTCATAAGTCATTACATATATTCTTTGTGTCTTTTAGGGTCAATGCGCGCTATCAGCGTCGGGCTCGCCTAGACTTTGGCACCAAATTGGGCATGAACTCGCCCTTTTAACGATCCAGGCCAAGACTTACCAAAAACAGACGCCAGCGTAACACACATGTACTTAGTCCCAAGGCTGTATATAACACCACCACTCAACCGCTCAACTCCACTTTTTATTATTTTAATTTTCTATTCGAACTAACCATATTGGAATATTCGTTCGGCCCACGTACTTTTGTTTATTTTAGTTTGTGACACGAATCCCTAATCGAGAGTAACGAAAGACATTTGTTATTCATGTTTCTAAAACGGCTTGGTTTGTGTTCCTTTATTCGATGAGAGATAACCACTCTTTATGTACTAACATTTAAAAGACTTGCAATTATTGTATGAAATATATGTATGTATGATAAAACTGAAGACGGAAAGCAGGCTCCTTAAACAAGTAAAAGTAGCGGTCAGTTTTGAATGGAATTCGTTTGGGAAAGTGCCCAGAACTGGTTCTCTGGATACTACTGTAGAGATTTAGATGTAAACTAGCGGGGCCAACAGTATATAGCACGCCCGAAATCTGAATAGGTGCTAATCGGGGAAGGCACGTTGCAGCAAGTGCGGCGGCAGCTACTGACCCACATCCATCCCTCATCGGCCATGGCAAGGAAGTTGACAAATATTATTGTCTTCATTTCGAGCTAGAAATCTTTAAAATTAGGTTACACATGCTCTGTCTATGGTTAGAAAAAAAAGGTAGAAGAACTATAATCATGCGATTCACACAATTCACACCTTCAGGGCGCCAAAAGAAGAAATTCTTGTCGTCCGCCTTGAAATTCTTTCAATTTTTCATTCATGTGTTAGTATGTAAATGGTTTAAACGTAACGAAAGGGAATTTTGAATAGTTTGTAATAATATTTTAATAGAATAATTGATAATACAATTTCTAAGTCTTTGTATATTTACCAGCAAGTTCAACAGATGCCGATCGGTTGTCAGATTAATACTAATATTTTACATAAGGTAAGGCCGAGATTATTTCTTCATTTATCTCACTTAAGGCAATGAAATGTATATTATTCTACTAAGGATAGGCCTTTTCCCAAGTTTAGCTCAAGTTTCACTCAACATTCCCAGCATCTCTTGCATGTCTTGGACATTAAAATGTTTACTAATTGATTGCAAAATTGAAGGCACACGCCCCGAGCCACATTATCGTTCCATTCGAGCTGGAGTTACACTCCCGATAAACACATGCAAGGTAGCCTGGAGCACATAACGGAAGACACTACCAGTAATGTGGAGTAACATTTGATTAGCACCTTGCGTCGTCGACGAAATGAAAGTGCTGTTGTGCCCGGCCATATCGATCGTATATAGATCACTTCTAGTAGCACCTTCTGCCCCGGAATCTAGGTCATGAAAAAACGAAATCACGAACTCGGCTGGACGGAGTCGGAATAAAACCAATCGCCTTCAGCTGCTCTCTTGTATTCGAGATATTCCCGCGACGCGGTACGGTAGCGTTCTCCCGAGCTTCCGCAGACATGACGTATAAAGTATAGCCCCCAAGGATATTAAGTGATAGTGCGGATTTCCGATTATATATATATATAGTGCCCTGAGGTGATACGATAAAATACAGATCGAAATTCAACGATGTGGTTAGAAGGCGCTAAGTGGGCGCTGCTGGTGTGCCTCGGACTTTCAGTTAGCTGTGTCCAGATCCACGCCTACTCCCAGGTATTAGCCAGTGGCAATGGAGCGGAAACGGGGCAAGGACCTCGCATCTTTAAGGCTCTAAATACGGACTTGATATTCCCGAAAACGTAAGTTGATAACGTCTGGGTATAAGTCTCATCGAGATTGCTGACAATCGTTGCCTACACAGCTTCAACTCTAGCGAGAACGTTGTATCCACGACTGCGGCTCCTGCGGCTCCTGCGGCGACATCCCTTCCACCGATTCCATACAACCACCAACCCGAGACGGTTGCGGGAACAACCAACTCACCAGTGTTTGTAACTCCTTTGGTTGCCGCAGAGGCGGATAAGGAAAGTGATGCGGCTCCTGTTTCTGCCTCTGCTCCCGAGGAGCGACCTGAGGCGATTGTGGATGGAGCATCCACAGGGCGGGCGGTGGACTATCGGACTGCATATCCCTTTGGTCAACTAATTACTCCGTTGCTGCGGGCAGGAAAGCCACAGCCGTACAACTCGCGACCTTCGCAGACCCGTATTTATCCGCAAGGTAGTCGTCCCTCATACTACTCTTCCTCATCTTCATCACGAAATCCATCTCGTTATAAAAGTTCGAGGCCCAGCAATAAAAAAGGTACATTCGTCTCAAAAGTAAAGGATACATTTTCACTCTATAAATAAGCAGACAGTCCAAATATGGATAATTATTTATTTACTATTTGTAGTTTAGACATATTAGATCTAAAAATTTATATCCAATCATCTTTTAATTTAAAAGAAAAAATTAAAGATATTTAGTATTACTAATAAGGTTCATTTAAGGCCACTTATTCCAGGATCGTTTGATCTTAGACTACAAAGAAATACTAACCCATTCTTATTTTCAGGATTCAGGGATCGCTTCGCGCCCGGAGAGGGAACCGCCGCTGGTCTGTTTAAGGGCCACGATCATTCCCATGGACAGGATGGCAAGGTGGCCTCTGGATCAAATTCCGTTAACACTTTTGTTTCTCCCAGTGATGCCTATTCCTTTCCGCCCCTAAATACAAAGTACCCATCACCATCGAAGGATCCAAAAGCCGCTTTGCCCTCAGATACTGTCACGAGTTACCTACCACCCGCCTCTGGAGGATTGAGCAGCGCTGGTTACTCCTACCCTGGACCTTCATTCCCTGGCTACAAGTATCCGGGTCCGGTTGCGGGTGGCAATGGCGACAAGGAGACGGCTGCCAGTTCACCGAGTGCGTCCCCCCCGGCGGACGATGATCCCGGCAACGATGATGTGATCGGAGTGCTGCCCGCCAGTGCCATGGACAATATTCCTACTAAGGATATGGATGGAAAGGATGCTGGTGGTGGTGCATCAGCAGCTGGAGATGACGGGGATATGAACCCGCCTGCAGGAGCAGGAGCAGATGCTGGCGGCGATGGCGGCGATGGCGGAGACGGTGACAACGGAGCTCTTCCAGCGCTCCATAACGATGGCTCACATGGCGACGACGATCACAAGTACGATCCCAACATGGAGTACGCCACACCGCCGCCTGGTTGGCTGGAGTCTCACCCAGAGTCAGCGGCTCCCAAGCCGGCGGACCACGACCATGACCACGGCCATGCACCGGAGCCCATCCACGATCATCACCATGATCACATTCCGGCTCACTTTGACTATCAGCCTTCCTATCCGGATGACTCCTACCCGGATGTGATTTACGACGATCACCCGCATCATCACCACCACGTTCACCATCCGCCGCCTCCTCCACCACCGCCTCCCCCACCTCCACCGCCGCCAACTGAACCGCCACCACCTCCACCGCCGCCGCCAGAGCCGCGTGTGAAGAAGTACAGCTACTTCTACATCGGCCGCAAGCTCTGGTACATTCCGCTGTACTTCACCGTGTGGTTTAGCTTCTACATTCTGTGGCTGATCATCAAGTCCATCGGTCGCCACAAGGTGAACCTGCCCAATCACTACGTCTCGCGACGCAGTGCGCCGGATCCGTTCAGCGATCAGGGTCGGGACGAATACATTAATGAAATGACGGTGAAGGTGCTGGAGCACATAGATAGCTTTAGGCAGAAATACTTGAACTGATAAGGACGCTACTCTTAATACCTATGGCTAATAAAAACGACAATTTACATAAAGCGAGAAAGAATTTTTACAGAATATATGGTATTTGCAATGGGATTCGTACTCCAAGCCACTCATCAAAAAATAACCGAAAGGGCATATCCAGGCACTGAAGTTAAAGTAATTCTAATTCATTTATGAGAGGAGGAGCATAAATTCAAATGAAAACTTAATGTTGTGCTTTGAGTTTAAATTTAACTGTCGATAGGTTATAACTATCGATAAGTAGAATACATTTTGGTTAAGCAATGTTCGCCACCACTAGAACTTTCACATTCATATTTTTGTTGTTCATCTGATACAAAGTTCAAACTAATAAACGAAATTAGTTGAAGTTTAAAAGAAAAAGATAGCAGGTCTGATGCTTTTACTCTGATTTCTTTCACTAGATCAAGTGAAAATATTAGCTGATTGCCGGCAATACATCGATATTCCCGAATTCCAGTCATCGTTATCGATTGTGCCTTATACACACCGATTTCTGTCCATCACTATCTTAAAATCAGTTTTGTTTATGTTTTAACATTTTGCGATAAAGTAGCATTAAAATAACTCGCCAAGATGTCGTATATGCTCCCACATTTGCACAATGGCTGGCAGGTGGACCAGGCCATTCTCTCCGAGGAGGACCGCGTGGTGGTGAGTATTTTCAGCCGGTGCTTTAAACGGAGCACCACTTGGAGAATGGCCTCGAGTAATTGTAAATGTTTCTCCCCGCCAGGTTATTCGCTTCGGCCACGACTGGGACCCTGCCTGCATGAAGATGGACGAGGTGATGTACAGCATCGCCGAGAAGGTCAAGAATTTCGCAGTCATTTATCTGGTGGACATCACCGAGGTGCCCGACTTCAACAAGATGTACGAACTGTACGATCCCTGCACGGTCATGTTCTTCTTCCGCAACAAGCACATCATGATCGATCTGGGCACGGGAAATAACAACAAGATCAACTGGCCGCTGGAGGACAAGCAGGAGATGATCGACATCGTGGAGACGGTGTACCGCGGAGCTCGCAAGGGCCGCGGTCTGGTGGTCTCCCCCAAGGACTATTCCACCAAGTACAGATACTAAGCTGGTAGTGTATCCAGAGATGAGCGTAGTTTAATAACTAATAAGGATAATAGTACATAACTGATCCCAAATACAAAAGACTGTGTCTTGGCCACTTCGTGTATATGTATTTTCTTCTGGTTTATTTTTCACTTGTCACATTCTCATTAATATCGCTAACATGTACATCAATTTTCTTGGTTTTCATATATATATATATATAACATTTAACTAAGTTTGTTCTTTAATAGCTCGTACTTTTTAAAAATTTTAATCCTTCTTTAAAGTAATCTTGCATTAATAATTCTGTTTGCGCGTTACGAATATTTGGTTTCCGTTCCTTCCGAATTGCTTTCGTTTACCAATTTGTTCAATTATATGTTTCGAGTTCTTTAGTTGGAGGTACATATAGACATTGAGTTCATGTACTTTGAGGAAATGGAAATCGGGCTGAGTGAGGGCGGGCCGGGAAGTAAGGTGTTATTAGTACAAAAGTATAAAAGAAAACGCCGGAACAAATTGGGAAGGGAGAGAGAGAGAGTGACTTTACTTTGCCTATAAACTGAATGCTCTGTGCATGTCCAAGGGCTTTGTCTTCAACATTTGTTATTGTTCATTTAATACAACAGCTCGGTTTTATTACAGATTTATTATGCTTAGGCTTAACAATTGGTTCCGCTACTCTTTGCCTTATACGAGTTAGGTTCTTGCTCATTGGTTTCATTAAATATATATGTATGTATATTTAGCTACGTTATTCGTTTAGTTGTATATTTTCTTTTTGTCGTTTTAAACTTTAAATCAACGCTACAATTACAATATTTCGAATTTTCATTTACTCTTACTTTCTTCAGCATATAACCAACAATTAAATGTTTATTTTGTTTTATTTTACTCGGGTTTGATATACCTTTGCAGTGCTCGTTGCACTTGCACTCCTTAGTCGCCGCTCGAGTTGACTCTCGTCGTACAAAATACATTAGTACTAGTATTAAAAAATATTCAAATAGGGCTCGATTTGTACAAACATACATATACATACATGTGTGGTGTATATAAATACATATACTTATGCGTAGGAAAGGTACAAATCAGGCTCAGGCTGAGGCTCAGGCATGTGAGAAAGTCTCTAGGGATCATCGGCTAGGGGTACCTCAAAATGCAGCTCTATCGCACTATCCTCGCTCTGGTTTCTTGTCAACTAATTATGTATGTATTTTGATTTGAATAATTCAAGTTATTTGATTTAATTTCCGCCCCGTTTGCGGTTGCATTCCGTCCTTCAGCTTGGCTTTAGCTTTCATAGAAAAATAGAGATGCGTAGGTGGGATGAGTTAGGAAATTGTTTACTTTTATTCTCTTTTTTGTTAATTTTATGCACTTGGTTTTGCTCCTATATTTCGCTTTGTAACGCTCTATGGTTCTCTGACAACAACGCTATTTTATATATCCAACAACAATCTGTGTGTGTTCGGAGGAGGCAGGAGCGGGGAAATGCGAAAGTGTTCCTAGGAAGTCTAGCTACGGTTACGGGGAGATTTAGGCATCGAGGTCCTTGAGGTCTTCGGTCAGAGTACTTCTGTTGCAGGGCCAACCGGATCTCGGACGCTTCCCAGTTGTGAAATCTATAAAATTTCTAATTGTAACTTACAATACTTTAAGTATTTGGCTGCTGTTTAAGACACTAAAAGAGTTTCCATTCCGTTTGCAGGGAGTGTGAGAGATAGAGAGATAGAAAGATCGGCTATATCGATCGATATACCAATAGAAATATATAAACCTTCTCCTTAGTATGGCTGCGTACAAATATATATATTCGTACACTGGCATTTCCCTTTGTTTAAGATACATAGTGTGAAAAATAAATCCGAGTATCACTACTTAACTTTTAGAGTTCTATTAACAATAATAGACAACAGTCTCTAAGTACGAATACGTTGTTGTTCTGGTTTCTGCTCATTACTCATTACTCATTACTCATTATTCATTATTCCCTCCTCCATCCGTCCGCTCTTCCATACATACTAAGTATATAGTAAGTAGTATATAGTAGGCAAGTACTACTGCAACTCCCCATGCTCCTCAGTCAGTCAGTCGGTGCCAGTGACCGGGAGTGACCCAATTAACCTATGTATTTTGACTAAATGCGCTTAATCTAACTCTCCTAATCTATGCCTAAATACTCAATCAATACTCGCGTTCCACGGTGACAACCCAGGAAGTTGGTTGCCAGACCATGCGACTACCGAAATTACAGTGAAATTTCCCCTCGGAAGAGATGGATACTAAACCTATAGATCTGGAGTCATAATAGGGGTTTCTCAAATATATATCTTCTAACTAGGATACAGGGTAGCTTTTGGTAATTGAGAAGTATCCCAGTTACAGATTAAGATCCTTTTAAACAGAGCTTGAAGTAGATTTCTTGGAAAATTCCTCAAAATAAGAAAACATATTCGAGAGGGGTCAATCGCAGGGAGCTTTCACTGTAGATTCCATTTTACCATGCGTACAAAGTCAGTTGCTAAGCTCTTAAATAATGACCCGGGCCAGGGAACTGCCTTCGTGGGAGCAGTGGAAACCAGCTGGGCTAGAAGAGTGTTTCCTTGGACCACTTGCGCGAAGTGCCGGGCAGGCTGGGATCGCGCTTCTCCCCGCTCACGGACGTCTCCTCTGCCTCCGCCTGCGCTTCGTCCTCGTCCTCGTCCTCGTCCTCGTCCTCGTCCCCACCCTCATCCTCCTTCGGCAGCCGGATCAGGGGAAGCTCTAGCATGACGGCGGGCGTCGCAGTCGTTGTGATTGGTGCTGGAGTGCCACTCTCACAGGTAAGGTTGGCGGCACTCTTGCTGATCCCGCTGGCGGGAACGAGAACAGCGCTGTCGGGACCCGACCCCTTGCGCAGGATCAGATCCTTGAGGGAGGCTGGCACGCAGATGCTCTGGTGCCGAGTGGCTATCACCGAGTCGGACACGGACGAGGGACAGGGATCGTGCCCCAGCCGGGCGGCGTTCGTTGGCAGTTGAGCTGGATGCTGCTGAGAGGGCTGTGCGGCGGCGTTATTGTCCATCCGGCTGGTCAAGGGAACGGGACTGGGCGTGGAACGGCCCATGCTGATGACCGTGTTCAGGCTGCTGTACTGCGTGTGCGTTGCGGACTCTCCACCTCCACCGCCACCTCCCAGAGGAACCTCGGCGGTCTCCACTAGTCCCAGCTCTGTGTTCAGCGTGGAGCAGGTGTCCTCCTCCGTGGTGGTGGTCGTTGTGGTTGTCGTCGTCGTCTGCGGATCGCTGTACTGCTGCAGGAGCGGCCCTCGGCGCGGGGGACTCTGGCTGACCACGGCTCCGAAGTGCGTTTCCAGGGGAGCAGCCACCTCCGACTGGATGGGCAGACCCATGTGGAACTGTTGCAGCTGCAAGGGCTGATTGATGAGCGCCACCCGATCGCTGGATGTGGCGCCAATGGTGCGGTGTCGCTGCAGCAGAGGCCTTCGGGGACGGGCACCTCCGGCTCCGACCAGGGTGGCGCCAGCCCCAGATCCCATTCCCATTCCCATTCCCGTCGAGGGCACCGCACTCATACTCATGCGCTTCAGGGGCAAGGCCGGATTGGGTTTAACTTCGGAACTAACCCGCACGGAAGCGATCTGGCCTTGGGCCTGAGTCTGAGCCTGGGCCAGAGCCAGGGCCTGGGCCTGAGCCTCCTGCTCCTCGCTGTCGCTGCTCAGCTGCTGCATGTCATCGTCCGTGTCCGCCGGACTCTCCACCCCGAAAACCGAGTCCTCGTCGAGGGAGCGCAGCTCGGAGTCCGGGCACTCCAGCGAGGAGATCTTGAAGGAACTTAGTGAGGCCAGCGGTGCTCGCTTCTCCGGATTGTTGTTACCGATCGCAGGCAGCTTGTTGGAGACGGACATGGACAGGCTTCCTCCGCTCCCGCCATTCAGCCGCTCCAGGCTGGCCGGCGTGCTGTCCACGCTGTTGCTGCTCGAGTTGGGAGCAGTGCCCGCCGTTCCGGATGGACCCGCTGCATTCGCCGTGTACGGAAAGCTGTTGTTGTTGCTCTCGTTCCGCTGCAGCTCCACCAGCGTGAGCTTCCGCCGGACGCCCAGTCGCAGCTCCTCGGAGGGCGAGTCGCAGAAGTGAAACGCCTGCTGGGCGCTGGTGGGCGGCGCCGACTGCACGGGCTTGGGCAGCGGCAGCGCCAGCGCCATGTCCACCACGGAGCTCCCCTGGTTATAGGGATACACGTCCACGGTGTCTGCGCTGATCGAGTGTATCTGCTGCTTCCGGCCAGCCTGCGCACTGTCCGGGTCGTAGGACACGATGCTGTGCTTCCGCTTGATGCTCGGCGCACTCAGGTTGGAGCTGCGTGACCCGCACACGGACACGGATCCGGATCCTGAACCTCCTCCTCCTCCGTTGGACGACTCGTGGACACTGCGCTCGGAGGGACAGGGCGAGGCCTTCGGCGTCGGCTGGATCACCTGGATGTCCGGGTAGTAGTAGTCCCAGTTGTCGATGCTCGAAGTCCGCGAGGCCGTCGACAGCTTGCGCTGCAGCGTGGGTGGCAGGTTGCTCATGCAGCCGCCCATGTAGGCGGAGGTGCGGCGCTCCAGGTACGAGCTGTCCGTGCTGCAGCAGGTCATGGCGCTGCTCCGCCGCGAGTCGTGACCCTGGAGTGGACGAGAACCGTGGGATTAGTTGAGAGGATGGACTTTCGATGCAGTTCAACTCACCGCCATTGGCACGGACAGGAATCCCTGCTTGCTGCGCGTGGAGTCCGTTCTCTGGTGCTTTTGATCCGCTTCATCCTGGCCACCTGGCGGCAAGTACTCCTCCGCCTCCAGCTCGTCATCCGTCTCCACGAAGTAGTCGTCGGTGCCGAAGCTGCCGCCCATGGGATAGTTGCTGAAGATGCGCGAGGACTCCGAGCCGCTCTTGCGCCGACCCACGTGGCCAGAGCCCGGTCCACCGCCTCCCGACATTGCCGAGTAGGAGAAACGTCGCGGCGGCTCCAGGAGATAGCTATAGCCCACAGGGACACTGGGGCCAACTCCACCTGGTAAAACAGATCATATATCCAACAGTTCATTCAAAGACCAGGATCTAATCTTCCATTCAAAGTCTAAGGCCAAAGGACTTACCCACAGAACCGCACCGATATCCGCGATTGAGCAGCGGCGGAGCACTCACATTGCCCAGGGAGAGCATCCGCTGCCGGCGGTAGACCAGGGCATCGTACTCGTCCGGATATATGGACATGCCCGTGGCCACGATGGCGTCGTGGATCTCGCGCTCCTCCTCCTCCTGCATGCACACCGCCGCCACGGCCGCCATCTTGGGATCCTTGAGCACCTTGAGCGTCTCGTTGCTACTGCTCCGGCTCTTCCACACGATGAGGAAGACCATCAGGCCAAAGAAGCCGCCCAGGGTGGCGGCGATCCTCACGCCCGTCATCACGTCGTAGGTGGCGAAGAACTCCTCCCTGATCCTGGCCCGCTCCGCCGCATTTTCCGCATCTGTCAGATTCCGCTCGCCGGGCGGCAGCAGTGGCATGTAGGGCGTGGCCGTGGCATGGGCGGGAGTGGGAGCAGGTGCAGCAGTGGCAGCGGGCGTGGCAGTGTTGCTGTTGCTGTTGCTGTTGTGATAGGAGAGCGCCGCCGGTGTCGGTGATGGCGTTGGACTCTCATGGAGGACCTCGGGACCGGTGTCAACGAGTGCCGCCGCCTGGGGCCTGTGACCGCCACTGCTGGCGGCACGTCGGGCGACGCGTTGCTGCTGCGGATGACGTTGCTCCGGAGCCTGACTTGACGGCTTCGGCAACTCCGGCAACTCCGGCAACTCCGGCTCCTGTTTTGGCCTTGTCCGTGGCTCCGGCTCCTGCTGCTGATGCTGCTCTGGCCGCGTGTCGCCCGTGGCATGACTCGGACTACCCGATGTTGCCGCTGTGCTCGCAGTGGTTGCTGTGGTTCCCCTTGAGGGCTGAGGCTGAGTTGCTGCAGACGACGAGGCACGTCGTGAAAGTTTGGCCATTTCTATTGAAACATTTTCTGCAAGTATAAGTTATAGTAAATAAATCGTAAATATAGAGCAGACACAATGTTAAGAATACATATTTTCATTAAAAATAAATTAAATAAATAATATTGCATTACAGGAAGCTATTCTTATGCGTTAAAGCAGTCTTAAGGAGGGAGCTAGCCTGGCACTCATAAAGGATATCTCTATCTATATATCTCCATCTATTTATCTCTATCTATATATCTCGCTTAGAAGATGTGTCAAGAAATAAGAAACTTCTTAAATATAAATCTAATAAATAATAAAGGCCTTGCTACAAGTTCCAGAATAGTACATTTTAAACTGATGTTTTAGGTGGTGTTTGGTGAATATATTCTACATTAAATGTTTAACTCCTCATACTTCCTTCCTTAAATACAATACTTAAGATATTGCAAATGAAATTAGGCACTCAAGATTAAAGCCATGTACCTCCAGTAGCCTCTTCCAGCAAATTGCAAAAAATAAAATTCAATTGTTCGGATATTACTGAATACACCATTGACTTATGACCCAAGGGTCCCGCTGCCCAGAGGATTGATGGACTGGGGAATCGAGAGGGCACAGCCATCGACTGATGAGCAAGCTCCGACGCTTTAGTGCTCCTCCACTGGACCTGGCTAACTGCCCATGAAAGTGTTAGTCACGAACAAATTGGCCATACAACATCGACGTGACTGCCATTCGGGCCAGCTGTTGGGCAAGTTGCAATAATATTAACGAATATTCACTTGCGGTGGCTGGGAAGCTGTGGGAGCGAAGCAGGACCCATAAAATGTACAACCTTAAACGTAAAGTGGCTGAAAATCTCCGGAAATAAAGCTTCATGTTCGACATATGTTGGCACGGCATAAAACTGAATTATAACTAAATAAGAGGATAACTAACATTTTCTTAGAGGTTCAAAGAAGCTTATTCACGCTTCTGCTCAGGCTCCAACCATAGCTTCGCTTGCCAGGACGATACCTCATCCTTGGTCCCGCCTCGCCTGCTGGAGCCCGAGCCATTAAAACGCCATAAACTCATCAACATTTCTTGGCGAATTCTTCGACAGCAGCGCCAGAAACTTTTAATTGTTTTCAGCGCTTCGGTTGTTTTTCCAGCTCCCATTTCCCATCGCCTCGCTTTTCTCTAGGCAACATTCCCCTGGGGAAATAACTTGGTACATTTTTAACATTTTGTTGAAATGAGTAAATTAAGGTAACACATACCCACAGAAGCATACACAGAGAAAACAAACAAAACGTCTTAAATCGAGTTATTTGGAGTCTGATTTAATTTGTTGAATTTTTTGATTTAAATTGAAGTTGGATGGTCTCCTCTCCAGATTACAGAAACTTTTATGTGAGCACCCAGAAACTCAAAACAATAATTTCCCATCTAAATTTCGATCGGGTTTCATCCTCAGTGTATTAAGACGAGTCCCCCTTCGCCCGCAGGTTCTCTCTCAGCGATATCCTTGGATTTTCAACAAGTTGCGCGCTCAATAATTCAGAAGGACATTGTAGCTACGTGGCCAGTCGCCTGTTGCCGTTGTCGACCGTCGTCCGTCGTCCATTGTCCATTGTCATCGGCAGCTAGTTGGTCAGCTCACAATTTTGCGCCCTTCAGGCTTTCCCAGCCCCGCCGGAGCCCCCACCTAATTGTTCGCTTTTTGTATTGACAGTCGCGCAATTGCGGAGCTCCGCCCCGCTGCATTTTCTATCTGAGTTGGTCCTTCCTCGCCCGGATTCAGCTTCCTTTTTGTTTTACATAGTTACATAGTATGTAGAGCGATATGAATGTCCTGGCCGAGAGCGCTTTGTCCTGCCAAGGACAGCGACAGTCAGTCAGGGAGCGAAATGATTATTGCAAAAGTTTTGGTCTAACACTCGCCTTCCAGCTGCCCCAGCTTTCCTTCCACCTTGGCTTATTTCGGTTTTCCCGCTCATGGTTTTCCATTTCAGACCCCCCTCGTCCGCCGGCTTGTCTGGCAAACAAAAAAGTTTTTAATGGCTATTATGCATTGGCCATAACTCGTGTTCAACTTCCGTGCAAATAATGAGAGGAAAATGTAAAATAAAATTCGCAGTCTAAGCAGTTCGGAGTGATTTTTAATGGCCCCACAGTTGTCAGATACTTTTGCCTGCCAATTATATTTGAGTTTCTCTAATGGCTGCAAATTTGTTTCGTCTGCTTGGACACAGAAATTTGACTAATTCCGAGGAACTTTTAATAATACAGAAACGAAAAGGAAAGTAAATTAGTTGATAATATACTTATTCGATAACTGCTATCAGGGTAAGCACTAGAGCAGAAAAACCAACGATTATCGATTAAATATCGTTGTATACTCCTTCCTGGGCATACCTGTAAGCTTTTCAGAAATAGGCAAGGATATTATATTTTATTCAAAGAAATAAATATTATAAATGTATCGAAACACAATCACACTTAAAGAACCAAAGCTGACCTACTTTTAGACACTTTACAAAAGGATTTTATGTACTTTGCCACCTCCGTCAATGCTTCCCACCGAATTCTCCCTCAATCTCGAGCAGGAGATGGGTTCCCCCGCCCAGGGACCGAAGTTATTGAATACTTGTAATAAGTTGCAGCTTCCGCTTGGCACACACACACCCCCGAATAATGTGCGGGACGAGGACGTGGCCAGTTTCCCAGGACTCGGAGTAAAGACAAAGTGTTGAAGCTCCCGTTGAGTCGTATTGATGGATTAGCACATTTGGGGATTGGGTCTTCTCGCTAGGCAAGGATAATTGCCTGCGGCTCGGCCCTCGGCCCTCGGCCATGTGTGTGTGGGTGCAGAGATGGAAAAAAGGGCAAACAATATACGTAGAATACATTAACCATTTCCGCTCGATCGACGTGTGTGGTATCAACGCCATATCGATGTCAAAGGCGGCGGGAGGGCGGTGGAAAATGAGCGGAAAATGTGTGGAAATGGGCCGGGCTAACCAGGCGGCAACAACAATCGCCCTTACATATACAATGTGTTGCTTGTTGCGCATTGTTGCTGCTGCTGCTGCTGTTGCTGCTGCTGCTGCTGCAGCATGATGAATGATTGTGGTTAGGCCAGCGGACCGACGGACAGGGGACAAACATGCTGACAAGCAACCTCGACTCGGATTTGAGTACACGCTGCGTATGCGTAATGCGTGAACAGGCAGCCAGTGAGAGGTGAGGGTGGAAATAATAATTCATCATGCCCACGGACAGTCTGCCCTATATACAGCAAACTATATATAAACGTAGTATATCCTTAGCCTTATTTCGGGTCTGTCGGGTTTGGCAAATGAAATTGACGGCCAATCAATTGAAAATGTGTATAAATATGTACATATGCGTATGGTTTGGTTCCCTCCTTCTGCAGGGGAATGCCTTTGTCCGATTTCACTTATGAATTGAATTGAGTTTGGCCTCGACGCCTCCCCAGTCCCCAACTATGGAATCAGTCAAGTGAATTGAGGCGTTCCGCCATAAAGCCACGATATATATAGAAGCAATCTCTTTTTTGAGTTAACTATTTCAGTTTCCCTCCCCAAAAACCAGAGCATTAACTTTAAATTTGATTATAACTTCTATGGATGTTGCATTATTCAAGGAAATATTCCGATTTATTGACAACATTTGATTCAATTCATTGATTTTTTAAGCCCTTTTTGAGTGCCTCTCCAAGCGGCCTTCATTGTCAACACGCACAGATACATACCTGTCCCTCAGGTGTGCACAGCCGAAAGAGCCAGGACGAAACATAAGCAGCTAAGCGGCTTATAGGAGCATTAGGCAAATGAAAATATTCAACAGCAAAAATGTGTCTTGTCCTTTTTTCGATTCGATTTGCTCGTCCCTACACACACACACACACACAGACTCGTACTTCGTTTGATTTCTTTTTTTAATTAGCTAAAATGTCGACCAAGCTGTGGAATTGAAAGCTGTAAGAGCTTAAGGGAAAGTGGCGGTCTTAAAGTGGAGGAAAGCGATTTTCTATGGGTCTGCCCGCCTTATTAGTGTCTGCTTTGTCTATTCCCAGAGGGAAAGGGCGTGGACACGGTCGGTTCTTCAGGGGAACTGGGGAACAGGGGAGGAGGAGCACACAATGCCACAGAGTCAGGGCAAATTATGAGAATTACGGCATTCCACAGTCGCGCCTGCAAAAGGACCCCCGCATCCTGGCGCCTCCCCAGCCGTGCGCCATTTAACAAACATTCCGTTAATCTGCTACACTTGGCAGCGCCATGGCCATGGAGCCTCCTCCGCCCACATCCGCTTCTTGGGCCCAATCCGGCTCCGGATGCTCCCCAGTGCCTCCCCTTAGATCTGCCGAAATGACTATTTAAGCGATAGAATACAGAAACATTTTTATATATTATCATGTTATTTATATTTCTTCACTATCTGATAGTTGTTAATAATTATTTATTTAATAATTTCCAATACTAATTGTCTTATTTTTCCTTTACTTTAGTGTTTATTGAACAGAGAGGGCATTAGGGAATATAAAACAATTAAACCTGCGAACAATGGCATATTTGTTGATTATTGAAAAGGATTTTCCTAATGACTATTTAGCCGATGGAATACTGAAACATTTTTATTTATTTTTTTTACTAGACTAGGCATTTTATGTAAATGCATTTCTCCAGTATCTATTAAAGAGTGATAATTGTTAATAATTATTTATTTAATAATTTCCAATAATAATTGTTTCATTTTTCCTTTACTTTAGTGCTTATTGAACAGAGAGAGCATTAGGGAATATAAAACAATTAAACCTGCGAACAATGGAATATTTGTTGATTATTGAAAAGGATTTTCCTAATGACTATTTAGCCGATGGAATTCTGNAAAAGGATTTTCCTAATGACTATTTAGCCGATGGAATTCTGAAACATTTTGTTATATTATTTGTATAAGACTAGGCATTTTATGTAAAGGCACTTCTTCACTATCTATCAAAGAGTGATAGTTATTATTAATTATTTATTTAATAATTTCCAATAATAATTGTTTTATTTTTCCTTTACTTTAGTGCTTATTGAACAGAGAGAGCATTAGGGAATATAAAACAATTAAATCTGCGAACAATGGAATATTTGTGGATTATTGTAAAGGATTTCCCTAACTTTTTGGCGCTGCCTAGGGTGCCTTTAATGTTTGATGTGGCTTTTATTTTGGAATGTCCTGGCGCAGCACTAGCGGTGGGCGGGCTTGCAGGTGTGTGTGTGTGTGTGTTACCTCATGCCCCACAGCCTGGCAATGTTGTGCTCGTTGTTACTGCTTATTGTTGTGCTTTTATTGTTATGGCCATGTTTTTTTTGCTCTTTTTTGTTTGCTGTTTCATTTGGCGGCATTGTTGCTCTCCCTCTATGTGTGTGTATGTATGTGAGTCCTTTTTGTCTTTCGTGCTAAGCGTTTTACGTTTATGATCCCAACTCAGGCCCAGACAGCCACACATACATACACACAGGACCCAGTGACTCCCTTTCGCATTTATGTTTGTTCGAGCCTCGGAATGCGACGCCCAAATGGCTTTTGAATTGCATTCCGGTTATGGCCACCCATTCGAGCACAAATTATGCACTTAAGGTCAACTTTTGACACCCAAAAGTCACACAACCCAAGGGATCTAGGGAAAGATTCGATTGCTTTCCCCTAAATGTGTCACGTTTTGAATTTGTTCTACTTGTAATATTTGCTCAAATATTTACCAGGACTACGTGCCTGGCCTCGGCAAGAGGGTCCCGGGCAAGGATAACGACAACGGCGAGGCCTTGGGTCCTTAAGCTGATTCCATTCGGCAACCGTCTCCCTCCTTTCCACTTCCACGTTAATAATTTACTGTCAACTTGTATATTTATTGCTTAATCACTCGGAAGACCACAGATAATATTCGGTGTGCCTGTGTGTGTCTATAAATCAAATGGGAAACATTCGATTCGGCAAATGAAGTCAATTTGCAGTCAAAAGTCAATGGACAACCGCACATAAGCGCTTAAAGCCGCTGTGGCCTGTCAGGATCAAGTGAGGATACAATGGGATTAGGGAGCCTTAAAGGAGCTGTGAGATGCTTCATAAATTAAATAAGAATAGTAAGGGATTAACTGAGACGTTCGTCTTATTAACTTCTAAATGATTACCTTACTACTCTTAGCCCAAATAATTAAACTGCCTTCCTTTTCTGTAAAACTAGAGAGTTTCTCCTTCAACTTAGCTCATACAAAAATAATAATAATAAAGACTTTTTTTAGTTAATCGAAACCTGTTTCTGTCATGTTGTACAGCAGAGGAGACTAACTAAATTCGAATTCCCTCAGTTTTACTGCCACAGAGCTCCATAAAACAGCTTTCTCACTTAATGCCCGGCCAGCTAATGATTACCCCAGTTCCAGGACAACTAACCTCCCTCGTGACACCATAAAAAGCGCCATTAAGCGTCTTCTATGGCCAACCGCTCCGGCAGCTGGCCGTGGCCGAAAGCTGGCGGAGTGGTTAAATTAACAACTAATTTAAAACAATTTTTATGTGGCAGCCATAGCCAGTGAGTCCCCCAACCATCCCCCAGAATGCCCAGCGCCTTGGGTGGACACTGAGTCCTGTCACCGGCTGAGGTCCCTCCGTGAACCGCTGACTTTTGTGGGGCGTTGCTGGTGTGCTGTCATGTGAGTAGACAAAGGCGTCTAGACAAATTTATAACTGCTGTTGTTATCCTGTTTGGGGCATCGCCAATGGCGGCAGCCACAGCATTCCCCGGAATGCTGGCATTCCACGCCGGACATTTCATTTTGACACCAAGATTGACAAATGCTGGCCGGGTTTCTGGGTCAGCTGGGCCAGCTGGGTCAGCTGTGGCCTCTGTGTCAGCCGGTCGGGGGTTAAGTGTTAATTAAATGCTTTGGCGAGCACCAGCGGCTCCAGTTCATTTTCCTCCAGCAGCAAATTAAAAGTACGTCCAGCACATGGCGTATACGTAATTTACTCGCACAAGCGCCACAACTGACACAAATGACATTAAGTTGCCACTCTTCCTGTGCCCCGACACTTGACTTGTGTTCCCCAGTTGGCTTTGTTCGCATATGTAGCATCTGCATCCTTTACAGCGGCGTTAAAGTGCCGAGCAAAGAAGATACATGCAATATAATGCAGCACACACACCCACACACACACACTCACGCGCACAGGAAATAAACGTCGCTTGAGTTAACAATTACTGACACCATTAAAGTTGTGTGCTGCCACGCCCACTGTTCAGGGCCCAGGGCCGCCCCCAAGGCTGCCATTATAGTTTCTCTCCAGCTCCCGTTCCTGATCCTTGCCCAGCTTCTGCTCTTGTTTCTTTCTGCCCTTAACTTGCCTCATTGTTGCGCCTTGTTTTTGTAGCTGACATCCTGCCGTCGGTGTCCCTTTGTTTGCACAAGTGTGGGAGTCATACACTGAGAACAAGTTCGTGTATTTTGATTCTTAATTCGATGTTCTAAACAGGTTTGAAATGTGATATAATTCAGAGAAAATCTTAGCTCAACCAATCAGGTTTTAAATAGTCTTCAACTGGAATAAATAGAGTGCAATATTACTAGTAAATGCAGGCTTGAAATGTGATACAATTTAGAGGAAATCTTAGCTCAACCAATCAGGTTTTAAATAGTCTCCGACTGGAATCAATGGAGTGCAATATCACTAGTAATTGCGCTCAGTGTGGGAAGCTGTGTTTGCCGATGACATGTGCCTGGCACAGATTGCACATTGTCTGCGGCAGGCAGCTCACATTTTGTGTGGTTTGGTCTTGCAACTTTTTGTCCTCCAGTCCTCCGCCCTATAGTCCTTCGCCCTCCAGCCATCTGTTCATCCTGCGACCTCCTTCCAGTTCTTCTCAGACCAGAGCTCCAGAGCTCCATCCTGCATCCTCCCACCGAGCACTGGCAACTTGCGAGCACTTTATGCAAACGACGGCAAACTTTTGCCACAATTGAGCAAATTGCTGTCCGGAAATGTGCTTTGATTCAATAGCCAAAGGCCAGGACACAGGCACAGGCACAGGACCCGTCTAAAACTTTCATTTAGTGCCGCTGGCAGCCGGTAATTTAAGAGTCCATTCGCTCCCGGAGCTCCAGTGGCCGCCCAAATGTGTATTTATCATAATGCCAATGGCCCACGCCACTCGAGAATGCAGCTGGCGCCATTAACCCATTAAAAGCCCACAACAAGGACCGCATCACGTAGCAGCGCAGCATCCGAGCATCCTGGCCTCCTGGCCTCCTTGCAGCCCACCATCGGCATCGGCATCAGCATCACAGCAGCGGATGGATCTCGGGCGCCGCAAACACAGCACGTAGCCACTTCTGTTGAGCCCGGAGAAGCCCACGGACTGAAGGGCGGAAAGGTGGAAAGGCGGAAGGGGCGGGCACACAAAGCACCAGGTAGCTGCAGCAGCCACTGCAACGTTGCCATTAAATCAGAGTTAACAACTGCCTGTTTCCTCTGCGCACAATGGGTCGCATAAAGGAGAGATAAATATTTATACGAAGGGGCAATGGTTTCAGAAATATATACCAGATCTTAAATGCTATCAAAACAAAGCCAGTAAACTGTGGGAATAAAAATGCTTAACCTTTGTTTATGAGGCATTCAAAATAAACGACTTTAACTTAAGCTGTCTGCAACAATGTATCTAAACTCAATAGTAAAGATATAAGCCTATTTTATTAAGTATAAGTTAAGTTTCAGTATTAATAAACTTAGAGGTCCTAAAAATCCGAAAGTAATATATATAGATTGTCTGAATAATTTCAATTTTTAAAGTTAACTCGAAGGACAGCAACAACTCTTGGAAATAGCCTTCGGCTGAAAATGCTTTCAATGAATCCACAGCATCCCATCCACTGTAAGCCGTTCACCTGGCCGGTTTGCCTTGGTCCCCTCGCCCTTGGAGCATCCTCCCTTTATCCTGCGGCTGCTGAAATCACGACGACGAAAAAAGATTAAACTGCGGCAACAACTTTGGCTTTATTTGCAAAAAGTGCAGCGAGGAGCTACGTGGCTGGCTCGCCAAAAAACAATTATTTGTATAAACGCAGCGAGGGAGAGGCAGAAGGACAGGTTGAGCACAGAATGTTTATTCTAAGGCGAGGAGCACACACACAGGCACACTCACAGCCACACCCATACCCACACCCACCCACAAGGACGAAGGACGAGGGAGAAATAAGCTGAAGGAAGAAAACGCCAGCAGACGCTGTGCCAAGCGGACGCTGACAGCAACTGCAACATATGCCAGCAGCGGGAGCACTCAGTGCTGCCAGGACCTTACACGAGGTATCAAAGGTCCTTGACAAAAATACACAAAAAAAAAAATAAACTAACAACTAAAGGGGCCACAGGAAGAGCTAAAGATGTGACATAAATTAAGAGGGAGTTTAAAGTACATTTAGTATTTCGTAAGTCGAAACATTGTAAAGCGTTCTTTGAAGTATCTTATAAATGAATTTAGAAACCACAGCAGTTCTAACTAAATAAATAATAATAAATAAATGTAGATAAATATAGCTAGTAGGTAGCTTAATTTCCAGCCCTGGGAGGCCACCTGTTGTCGTTGTTTTTGTTGGCACTGTCTCGCTGCGGGCTTCTATTTTGTCCCGCATTTTATTTAATTTTACTTCGCCGTTCGCTTTGTGGAAAACCAACAGCATCGTTTCCATTTCTTTTATTCGGCCTGTGTTGCTTTACATTTAGTAATTAAATACTTTAAGTGATTCCCGCTTTGACGTTTGCTAGTTAATTGGCAAAAACCAAAAACAAAACGGACAGGAAACGAGTCTGATTTGGCTTTGAAAAGCGTCACTTGAGCGAATTGAAAAGGATTCATTTGCAAATCAAATGAAAATGTCCCTTGACAGCTTCACAGGCTTAAAGGATGAGGGCAGCATTTCAGCTCAGTGACTTGCAAATAGATTAGTAATCGGTGGCATTGACTTGATTTATTCCCCTCAGGTTAAAGGTTAAATGGAAAAATTTGAAGGAAACGGAGATTTTAAGATATCGGGGAAAATAAGGTAAATATATTATTATACATTACTTTAAGATTTATTAACAATATATTTCTCCTAGATTCTTTTTATATAAAACTTGTCAAACCAAAGACATTAATGAAATGAAATAATAACCAAATAATTGCATTTTAATTATATTAATTATATTTTTAGGTCGAAATGAATAGTAATTGTGCCTGCCATAGAAATATCAAAACTAATTATACTCAAGTCACCTCAAGATATGAGGTTAATGAATGATTAATCTTTAAATATTCCCGTATTTATTCAAGCTCGAAATGAGAATATAATTAGCAAGCTCTCGTAATCGAGCAGAGTCACGGATGATTATATATGCTGTGTATAGTATAGTATAGTATAGTTTGGCTATAGTTAGCCAAATCATCTTGGAAATCTGGCAAGGGAAGAGGTACACCTGCTGAAGCTCTCTCTATACAAACGCTGGCATCATAAAAACAAGATAATTTACTGCAACATCTTTAAAGAGTCCACAATTTAAGGCTGTAATTTTAGCTATTAAATATTTAATTTGCTCGCCAACTGGCCGAAGGCATAAACACGAAAGTTGATCCAGACCTCCAGCTGCTCGTGTGTGCCATGAAATACCAGAAAACACCTGAATTTCAACCGAATTCATGGGAACTGGCCAACTATTTATAGGTTCCTGATTAGTCTGCCCCGAACTTTCCACCGCGCGCATGAATACATTTGCCATAATTGTATTCAAGCGCAAATCCCCCAGGGAGCCCACGAGCCAGCCACCTGACCTCCGGTGTGAGCTCCCTGCTCACCATGCTCACCCTGCTCCTCACACGCTCCACAAAGCCATTCATACTTATGGGGCTCCTAATAAATACTCAACAGTTGCACATTTGAAAATTTCCGTTGAAAATGAGAGGCGAGAAAGGGCTGGGCGGAAGCTGAAACTAAATAAAAAGCGAGAGCTTCGCCCTGCCTTTACTTTTTTATTTTATTTCTCAACTTTTGAGTACCCTTTTTAGAGGTATACTTGACTTTGTCAAGTATTTTATTTATTTATTTATTTTAGGATATATTTCAGGTTTCGTAATATTATTTTTATATCCTTTAAAAGGCGCCTCAAAGTACACAGAAAATATAGAGTGCAGAGCCCTTTCATAATTCCAACTTGTAGATGAAAACATTTGAATGAATATTGATCTAATTCCTGTACTAAATTATATATTTATTATTTTGTTTAAAAGACACTAAAAACAAAGGCTATTTCCTTACTTAGATTTAACTTTAAATACTTCCAAAATGTTTGCTCTTTCCGAGTACAGAGTAAAGGGTATTCTTACTTCGGTTCCCTCTTTGACCGTCTTTTAAGCTCGATTTTTTCCCATTTAAGCCGCAAAAACTTTCGTCCTTTGGCAGAGCTGTCTGTGAGTATGGGCGGCAGGACAGGATGGCACTGTGTGTATTCCATTTGTGTGTCCTGCCGACCGAGTTGTGTGTGCGACTCGGTTGTTTGTATGTGAGGAGAGCTCGGTATTAGCAGCCAGGCGCTCAGATAACTGCGTAGGCATCGGGGCTGCTCCACGTGGCACAAAGTGTCCTGGCGCAATGTGCGAATGTTGCGAGTACATCCTGAAATCTGCGCTCGCCAGTGTGAGTGAGGCACTGAGTGCGAAGGTGTGAGTGAGCACTCATTAATAAGTAAGGCAGCATCCACATCCACATCCACATCCAGATCCAAGGCACTGACAAAAAAGCTCACACAAAATCTGAAAGTTAATGGCCGCCCGGGTTTTTTGCTCAGTTAAGTAGTTACTGCTGGGACCCAGGCATAAGCTCTACTTAATTCGTTTAAGGGCATCGCAAGTAGCTTTGCCCTGCCATCCGCCCTCCGTCTTTGGCCGAAACCGAATCCGAATCCGAGTCCGTAGCCAAGACCGAGGAGGCAAGTCATCGGGACTCTGGCTAGGATTCCTCAGGCAGCCAGAGCGTGACAACAAATGGGCAAATGTGGCAACGAGTCCTGGCCCATTTGTGCAAAGCCCCTCTTAGCACGAAGTCTTAAACGAAGTTACGAGTCGGTTAGCTTCTGGTTAGACATTTCATATGCAAATGTCTGGCCTGATGGGGCTGCAGCTTTCTTTCTGAGAATGAGCCCAAGGGCACAAGTTTAAGTTATGTGATCATCCTAAGCCAAAAAAAAACAAATGAAACTTTAACGTCTTTAAAAAAATATAGATATAGTTTATAACAAACCAATGGGAAGTTGAAAGCTATTTAAATAAATCTTTTTATAAGACTAATATCGCTTTAAAGTTAAAGTATCAGGAAGACTGTCTTTATTCGTGATACCTATAGGTTACCAGAACTCATAGCTGCTGCCTCGATATTCTGAAGAAATATATAATTTAATAAATATATAATATAATTTATATATAACTTAATAAATATATAATGTAATAAATATATAATATAATAAACGTATAAATATATAATAAAAATATAGTTCAATAAAAGTTTTTAGAAGACTAATACCGATTTAAAGTTAAAATATCAGAAAGACTCTCTTTATTCGTGATACCTATAGGATACAAGAGTTCATAGCTCTTGCCTCGAAATTCTGAAGAAATATATAACTTAATGAATATATAATATAATAAATATATAACTTAATATATATATAATGTAATAAATATATAATATATTAAATATATAAATAATATAATAAATATAAATACTTTGGGTACCCAGCATTTCAAAGTCAAGTTAAGACAGCTGTAGCTTTCCATGTTTTCTTATTGTTTTTATATCAAATCCTAAAGAGACATAATTTTGTAGAAAGTGTTTGTACTTCACCTTTTTTAACTTCAAATTTACTCAACATATTTAACAAAATCAAACAACATTTTAGCTTGAATCAGCTGAAGCTATTAGTGATTATATACCCAACCACAATGTTCTAGGAAATTGCGTGTAATATTAACTTTGATTAAGTGGGTCAGTAATTTACAGGGAAAAAGTTGTCCCAGCGAGAGATAAGATATGGAAGCGAGTATCTGTATACTGGCCATGTGGCAATAAAAGCCTCGTTTAAAGGCAGACAGTTTACTGGCACTGATACTGTGTACCTACTTATAGATAAGTAAGTCATCCTGCTCTAATCCAGAATCAAATTCCCACTCAAGTCAAGCACGCGTAACTTTGCCCATCGGAAGGCTAGAAACTTTGCAATAACTTGGTTAACTGCAAGGAATATTTCCCAAGGAGCCTGCACAATTTTATCCTCCACTTGCTGGCTTACACCCCCCCTGCACACACACACACACAGACATGTGAGTGTGCACGACGCACACATGCGGATGTGTCAACATTTCTCTTTTAATTAACTTTGCAGCATCGACGGCAGTTGCACAAACTTATTTAATTAAATTTCGCCATTGAAGCAGCTAATTAGATTTTTAAACCGTTTGTTGTTCCTGCCGCTGCTGTTGATGATGTTAATGATGATGTTGTTATTTTGTTTGTCGCCGACTTTACTGCCCCGTGCCGCTTAACATAATTTTTGGCGAGCTGGACATAAAATAGTAACAATTATGTTTGCTCAGTCGACTGCGGGTTGTGTGCGGTCTGGGCACGGCTCTGGGTCCCTTTTTAGCCCAGAACCCCACCAAGGACTCGCCGAATTCTAGCCAGCATAAATGAGCATAAATTTCGGGGCTTATTCCGCAGCTCCTCCTCCCAAATCCCAACTCACCAGCGGCTGCTGAAAATCGATACGAAAAATTTACAAGCGAATGGGAACAAATTAATATGATTAATTGGCACGTTGCTGGTGCGTGGCAACAACAGAAACTACACTCAAAGTTGGCCTAGAGCTCGACTAGGCAGTACTCCTGTCTGGTAGTTTAAGTCTAGTAAGTTTAAAAATAGTTTATCATAATTTTCAAGAGCAGTTTCCATTAAAATACAAATATATAACAACTAGAACCCTTTTAAAACCCCATATATATTTTGCTTAATAATACTGCTAATACTAGTATTACCCATTAACTCTGATTTGTACGGAATAATATACCCTCCCATCCGGCATTACCCAGCATGATTGTGGTACAATTTCGCAATCAGTGGGACCTGGGACCTCGGACCCGTGTTACCTCACCACTCGCGGCGGCAAATCACAACGCAAAGCGGGTTACAAGCATGCTTTCCGAGGGCGCAGGGCAGGGGGTAATGCTGGGGGTGTTGGCGCGAAGAGGGGGCGGATCGGGGGCGTTCTGAGGGCGGGGTCGATTGGCTTGGCGTATTCGCTTGAGGTTACCCGAAAGCGCCAACCGGTCTGAGGTGGGGACGACTGATTGACAGCACTAGTAAAAATTGATGTGGGAGGGCAGGTAGAGTGCTGAGTGGTCAGGGGTCAGGGGTCAGCCGGGACAATTTGATTTAAAAAACACACACACATAGAGCAATTCATTGGTATTTAAACTAGGTGTTGAATTGGCCAACAGCTGTGGCTTCCACCAAAAAAAAAAAGAAATAATAATAACTTGCAAAGAGCACTCTTGACCTGGAAAATATTCGCACATATTTAACACCTGCCCTTGAGTTGGTGTGAAAACTCTCGAGTATATAAAAATAAGTAATTTAATAAGTGTGCGAAATAAAGCGAGTTCATTAAGCGGTCAATGAATCAACTAATTATAAACAATATAGAAGTCCATATGTTTTGAACTTCTGTTAGTTTGAGAGAAGTATATTTAGTTCCCCTTGGAATTCCCAATTATTCAGATATCTCAGTCTTAAGAATTAAAATCCTTAACCTATCAGCAACGTCTCACAAACAGTTATCCCACTTGCTTTGATATTGCAAGCGACTAAACTTAATTTTCTTTTTCTTTGGCTTAACTTTCGAGAGAGATCCCAGTCGGCTATTTATCCGGAAAAGTTTGCAACGAAATAAAAGCAGATTTTGTGCATAATATTTGAAATTAATTCAGACCCTGCTACGGCATAGTGAACTCAATAATGGCGCTTGTTAAATATTTAGACGCCCAATGCACACAGCCACCCCCCGGGAGGAGTCAGCAACAGGCAACAGAACATAGGTATAGATGTGCTCGCACATATATATAGAGTCCGGGCACAGGAAGCAGGAGTTTATATAAGCAAGGACACTGGCACTGGCTGGCTGGCAGGCGCAACTATAAAATTCATTGAGAGCAAAGTTAAGCACAAACTAAAGCAACAAGTTATGCAATGCCAGCGCGGAGGCAAAGGCACAGGGACGTGATGTAGTGCCGTGTAAGCGTCACTTAAAGCGAACCGAAGTCGTTGCTGAAATGTGCTCCGTGCATACTTGAGACAAGAACAGATTTAAGTGCACGCCCCCTGCCCGTCCGCACTCCGATATTTTTGTCACTTGGCATGGCTACCGGGACCCGAACACCGAGCGAACAAGCACTTCACGGCGTACGGGGCGTATGCGTTATTTGCGAGGGCGGTCCAGCGGGGCGTATGCGTGCGCGTGCCTTAATGAATGTGTGCGATAAGAAGCCGCTTGCCGCTTGCCGCTTGCCACCGATAATGATGAGTATCATTAACTTGAGCTGGGGACGATGGCTGCTGTTGACATTAAGCTGCCTTCCGCCATTGTCCTTAATGCTCCTGTAGGCCCCGTCGTTGTGCACTTTAAGGCGATTTTCTACGCGCTCCAACCTTGACGGGCTTTTGCCATTTTCTCAATTTTCCCTTTTTGCCAGCCAGCCAGCCAGCCATTTTGTGACATTTCCCGTTTCGGATAAACGCATTTCCCGCGGCCTTCAGTGCTCAAATAAAGAGAAAAAACAGCCCCATATGCAGCCACCTTTGGAACTTTAGAAATCAAGGTAAGTCGGCATTAGTCTGCCGCGGCGTGTGAATCATTGTTGGAGTCTTAAAATACAGAAAGCCTTGAGATGAGCCTGATATATGCGCTGGGCTTATGCCTTCTTTTTCTGAATAAACTGAACTGGTGTTTAAAGAAGTAAAGATATTTATTCTAAGATACTAAAATATATATTTTAAGTCCTTAGTTTTAGGAAGTTATTTGCACATACTTTATAGTTATTTAAAGAGAATAAAATAATCAGGTTATATAATATAAATGTAGATAATCGTTTTGTTTTAATTTTATATAAATTCTGATTATTTTTCTAAACAAAAATAATTAATCCCCATTTCTCCTTGAACAGATATCGGCTAATTCTAACTGTTTATTGTATAGAAATTTTATTTTAAGGCAGAATATATTACAGGAGAGTAAAGTTAAAATTTATATTGCCCAAAAAATAATATAACTATAAATCATCACCATCAAACTAAGATAAACAATTTTTAAAGTTCAATTACATTTCAAATAATGAATTGAAATATATTTTCTTATATATATAACATTTAAAATTACTTTAGACAAAGGTCCATTAAAGGTTAAAGAAATGGAAATTAAGCCTTAAAGTGAGTGCTGTGCAGTGGGAATGCCGCATTTCGCGGTATCGCAGTGTTATCGATTTGCCATGACAGTTATGCTGCACAAGCACAAACACGCAGAAACTCGCACTCAAACATGGGCACACACTGCCATGGTTGATTGCTTTGCCGCTTTTGCTCTATTTTTTCCTTCGTTTTCTTCATTTTTTGGGCCGTTTTTTGCAGCAATCTCTTTTCAGGCTGCCATTTATAGACAGTGTGCCACTATGTGTGTCTGTGTGTGCGGCAAAGAACAGGTAAGAGGTAAAAGTTTCCCCCCGCAATCTGCAAAGGCTTGGCAGAGTTTACACGGTTATCTGATAACTTAATTTGATTTACTCACACTCGCATGCACTTGCACTTGCACTTGCATCCAAACAATGCCACTGCCTCAGTCTGTCTCTCTCTTGCTTTTGGCTTTCTCCCTGTCTCTGTCCCATGTGCTAGCGCCGTCCCTGTCTGCGGTTCGCACGCTCGATTGGCGCTGCCTTTGATTTCTCAGTGCAACAATTTTCGGTGCCATTTTTCATTGCATACTTCGGGGAGCTGGCCTGCGCCCGTATGCTTATGCGGGGGAGGGGGTGCCTTCCAATTGATAAATTGATAAATTGATACATTGATAAATGGCCTGCCTACTGGCAAATGAATGCGGCATTGATATCGTTAACCACAAAAATATGTTGGGCTCATATAACCAGGTCACTTTTCGGCAGAAGATAGCCCATTTATCTGTAAATATTATTTCACCACAGGTTCTCAGCCTTTTATGGTAACTTAAACAAAGAAGAACCTATTTTAAGAGAAAGTCAAAAAGAAGAGCGCTTAATATGTTTTAAAAATATATTATGTATAAAAGTTAAAATTCGAAATGCAAGGAAATGTATGGTTCGGCAGAAGATAGCCCATTTATCTGTATATATTATTTCACCACAGGTTCTCAGCCTTTTATGGTAACTTAAACAAAGAAGTACCTATTTTAACCATTCAAGATTCTTTAAACGCATAAAAGAGTCTATAAAAAGAGCTCTTAATATATTTAAAAAATATATTAAGTGTTACATAATTAAAGTTTTAATTTGGAATGATATAAAATGTATGGTTTATAAAGCTAAATTCTGGAATTTGGCTTGAGTATTATTATTATTAAGGATTTGGGGTAAAGTTGAGTTCCACTTTATATTATTATTAATATTATTATTTATATTATTATTTATATTATTATTAATATAATTATTATTATAATATTGATTATAATTACTTTATTTTTAATTATAAATTTAATTTCTTTATTTACTTCATCTAGAAACCCTGCTTCAAGTTCATTCAGCTTCCGCGTAACTTAAACTCTTAATATATATCTCGAAAATTCAGAAAGGAAAAGGGAAGTGGAGTAAAAACAACATATTTATGCAGTGCAAGGACACGTAAGCTTCCTCCCACGTGGGCACGCAAAGTCGGCAGCTTCCACATTAACATTTTTTAATTAAAAAGATCACGCAGAATGGAGCAGCAGCGACTGACAGACAGGCTGGAGCTGCACGTGGCGGATGAGTGATGTGAGTTTGGGTCCCAGTTTGGGGCGCTCCTTGGACGGGGATGTGGGCGTACCTCGCGTGGAGCTCTCACCGACAGTCGCCGCTGGCATGTTGCAAATATTTCTTGGCTATTAAGCATGCAAAACAAATGGCAGATGCTTTTTAAGATACACTTAAGTGTATTTCCCCATATTGCCTGGCATAAATTATTGAAATTGAATTTCCAGCTGCCTCCAGCTGTCCTCCGGCACGTGTCCGTCATAGCCCATTTGTGAGTTGGCCCGGATGCATGCATGCTGATTTCCGGCCAGGCCAACGGTCAACGAACGTGTCCCAGCCTCCATTAAGCGGAGATAATATCGCGTGGCTGGCCATCGGAATGGGTCGAAGGCCTTGAGCAGCTGACCCACAATTGGCCACGTCAACGAGAGTTATATATATATATATAAAAATCATATCCAGTAGCAGAAGAAGAAAATAATTATATAACTTTAAATTATTCGACTTGAGAGCCATACTAAAATACTTAAAATAATGTATACAAACTACCCTTACTCTAAAGATGTATTCTTTTTAATCTAAGCTATTTTTAGAGAACAGTACTTCCATTAAACTTCCTCGTTTGTATTTTAAATGCCTTGCCAAATGTAGCTTCTAAGCTTTCAGCATTTTAATCGAAGTTCTGTTTCCCCGAAAGACGAACGTTTTCGTGCCATTTTCGATTTGTCTGCAAACTGATGTTCCTCTGCTCCTTTGCGCCGTGCTTTACATGCTTACATGCCCCTAAAAAACGGCGGAAATATGTATAAAAATACATAAAAAATAAACATTACTTATGCCCGACACGTTGCCGTCGCGCTTTTGTCGCTGCAGTCGAAGCCGCAGGCGGCTCACCTGTCCGTCAGAGATGCCCACCAACAGCCAGAAAAGTATATGGTAAAAACTAAAAAAATTATTGACCATAGTTCTCTCTTAAACCAATTTGACTCTGGTTAATTTTATATAAGTTAATGACGAGATAGTGTATATAAAATAAGCATTTTCTAGAGATCAAAAATACCCTCCATTCACGCTATCTAAAAATAAAATCCATTTTAGATTACTCTCATGGTTGAAAAATTAAGCAAAGTCCAGTAAAAGCAAACAGATCATATAAGCTTAAGCACTTAAACCCTTTTTCCGAATGAAAACATTTGGAAAAACACTAACACTAAACGAAATATAAGTATATACTTTTAGTATAGTTCTTTCTTAAGCCAATTGGACTCTGGTTAATTTTATGTACATTAATGACGAGATATTGTTTATAAAATAAGCTTAAATAGCAGGCAGATTCCTCATTCCGGCATTTATTTTCTAGAGAACCAAAATACCATTACATCGATGCTTTCTAATAACAAAATCCATTTTAGATTACTCCCATGGTTGAAAAATTAAGCAAAGTGCAGTAAAAGCAACCAGTTTAAGGGCTTAAAACCTTTTTCCGGCTGAAAACTTTTGGAAGAACACTTGTATTTCACGAAAAAGACAAATTGCCTGAACTGGCAAGCCCTCCCCCTCCAATGTGTGTTAGCGTTATCGGTCGAACGTCTATATAGCTCATACATATACAAGTGGAGAGCCTGCAGGCGGGTAAGTCGAAGTCGGTGGCGATAAAAGCACACACAACCTCGCGGGCACACACACACAGGCACACACCACCACGCAGGTGAAAGTGAATGTGAATTTGAGTGTGCGTGGAAATTGTTCGGGCTCAGGCATGGGCAATTTGCTATCAGTGTCTGTGTGCCGGGCGCGCCGTGGAAATGGAAAATTGAATACGAAATTGAACTTTCGCCTTTGGAGCGGGTGTGCAGCTCGGAAATTTGTCATAATTGTGCTGAATGTCGATGACATTGAGCGCAGGAAACTGTTGCAGCTGAGGGATGGCAGGTATTTCGGGGGCAATCCCTGATTTGGGGCTGCCAGCTTATTCGAGGCAGAGCCCCGTGGGGGAATTATTCCTATCGCCTCCCATCAGACACAATCAATAAGCATCGCGTATACGCCGCGTGGGCCCGGGCACAATTCATAAATTGCCACGCCTCGCCTCGCCTCGCTGGCTCACCTGGGCAAGTTGAACGCTTCTTTTCTTATTTAAAAAACGGATCAATATTCCCCAGCAGCAGCAGCAGGAGCAGCAGCAGGGGCTGCTCAGCCCTTGGCCAAGACGTTGACGTGGCAGCTGTGTGTCCTTGCAAGGACAATTGTGCCGCCGAGCCCCGCCCGCTGTCCCACATTCGTCTGCTACGAGTGTGTGAATCTGATTTCATTTCTCTCCTCCTCCTCCTCCCTTCGGCAGCCAAGGCCTGACAATGGACTCGGCTCAGCCTGGCTTTGACCCGGTCCCAGTTTCGGGCCACACTCAAGTGCCAATTAGTGGGCCCTGCCACGTGCTCCTGCCCAAGACCGAAATTAACTCGAAAATTCGAAAGCAAACACTGCCCGAACATTTACCTTGAACGTAACCAAACCGAAAACCGAGAACCGAGAACCGAGAACTGAAAACCGAAACAAAACAAAAACATTCAGCGAATACCAAAGAAAATATCATCATCATCATCGGGCGGCTGGAAAAACAACAACAGCGACGACCCGTGTTAAAATAAGCTAAATTGTTTACGAAATTCGAAAAGTAATGGCGTTTAAATTACAAAAGTCCGATTTATGTTTGAAAGCGGAAAATGCAAACGCCCGAGAACACACAAGGCAAATCCCCCGGCGGTGCGGGATGGAGATGTCAAGCGGAAGATGGCCTGAAATTTGGAGGAAAATCGCGAGGAAATCGAAGCAGGTTATTGCGGTCCCGCAGATGCGCAAAAAAACTAAGCATTACTTGTAAGTCTTTTAAATATATAATACATGACATTATATCACATTTACGTACAACAAATTTGATATGTACATATTGAGTGTTCTTAAATGGAGGTCAACGAAGTTCACAACTAATTACGATTCTCTTTGAATGAGAAAACATAACTCAGATTAATATTATTTACTTTTCCAGAAGATCCCATATAAAACAAATTCCTTTTGTAAGCATTATTTGTAAGTATATCTTTTAAATATATAATATGTATAAAGTATATTCTTAAATGGAGTTCAAGGAAGTTCACAACTAATTAGGCTTCTCTTTGAATGAGCAACGATTATTATTATTTATTTTTCCAGAAGACACTATATAAAACTCTTATGTTTAGAAACCGAAATGCTCAGTGCATTTGCAAATGAAGCATTATTTGTAAGATTCCGTTTAAATATACAATACGCGACATTATACCATATTTACTTATATAACATGTGATTGTATTGTAGATTTTTAAATGGAGATCAAATTAAGCATTATTTGTAAGAATTTCTTTTAAATATATAATACACAACATTATACCACATTTACTTAGATAAAATTTGATTGTATTATATTGTAGATTTTTTAACGGAGTTCAAGGAAGATTAAAACTAATTAGGCTTCAATTTGAATGAGAATACTTAGCTAAGATTACTATTAATTATTTTTCTAGAAGATATTATATAAATCAAACCCCGTTTGCTTAGAAACCGAAATGTTCAGTGCATTTGCAAACTAAGCATTATTTGTAAGTATTTCTTTTAAATATTTATTACTCTTACATACAAATTATATGATTGAATATATATTGTATATTCTAAAATGGAATATTTGAATGAGAAAACTTAGCTAAGATTATTATTATTTATTTTTCTAGAAGATATTATATACCCTTTTGCTTAGAAACCGAAATGGCCAGTGCATTTTGGGCAGGGAACATCAAGAGGTGACCGCAGTCTTTCGCAGACCGCAATGTGGAGAACGTTGCAAAAATTGGCTCGGCTTTGATTAATTAACTTAAAACAGCTATTGAAATACGTGTGGCTAAGCAAACACACCCGCGCTGTGTGTGTACTCGGATGCAGTGTGTGTCCCACGGGCAGTGGACTCGGCATTGGCATCAATTTAATTGAATTGAGCGGCCCGGCAGAAGGGGCGGAGCTCGTGGAGGTGTCTTTCCATTAACGAACTGGGCCACGAACGAATAATGAACCGGATCGGGAGAGGAACAGCCAGATATATCTTTCAATGACCAGCTGAGCCGGCGGCCCATGTGGTGCTCATATATATTTATGCATGGCATGTGCAGGCATTAATTCATATTGAAAACGTTTTCCTTTGATTGCGCTTGTTAAATCCAAACTGCAGGCAATTAATGAAAATATCTGTCCGTAAAACAAATCCATTAAAGACTCTCAAGTAGTATTTATTAATTTGCAATTTCCAATGGATTCAGTATGGTATATAAAGACATCAAAGATGGTTTAATTGCCTAGATGGTTAATGGGATTTTAAAAATTCTTCTCCTTAATTAATATATCAATTAATCACTTAAGGCTTGTCTATAATAATAGCTTTTCTATGCCCTTTTTGTAGTCCTTTCTTGAGTCATTAATTCATTATCATTTTCCTATCATTTTGCTTATCAAATGTATACAGATACAAAAAATATATATTTTAATGGGACTTTAAAAATTCTCCCCATAATTAAATTATCAATTAATCAATTGCCGCTTGGCTATAATAATAGTTTTTCTATGCCCTATTTGTAATCCTTTCCTGAGTCATCGATCAAACTCCTTATCATTTTATTTATCAAATGTATACAGATACAAAATATATATATTTTTCCTCAGGGTAATGATTTCGAAACATTTCGGATCGATTGCATTTTGAGTCCATTAGGCAAATACTGACAGTTGGTGAGAGCCAGGGCGCGTAATTGTTTCGTTTCGATTTGTTTGAATTGGATTTTGGCTTTGTTTTGAGTTGCGGCGCCTAAAAATAACCCGCAAATCGACACGAGCACGTTGTCTCTATATAAAAACATATGTACCCTCCCGCCCGATTGCTGAATACTATATATACCATATATGATGACTGCACACATTAAAGTGAAATTGACCAAAAGCAGCAAAACCGAACGGAACGAGCCATCAAAACTGAATGGGATCCAGATCTGGCTCTGAAGCCTCAGCCGCAACCCAGCCTCAATCTGGTGGGCCATTGTGCTCCGGGGCTCCTCCGGTTTCTCAAGGGTCTCGTATTGGACCCGGTCGGAGCCCAGCTCTGCTCCTGACCGCACTCCTCCGGGGCGTTGATTGGCCGGCCCACATGCAAAAGTCAGTGGCAGACAAAGTTTCTGCCACCTTGGGGCACGCCGCCCTTTGCCAATCACTCGCAGGGCCCGAACAAACAGCCAAAATACGAAATGCGAAATACAAAATCCGACATCCGAAATGCGAAAGGCGAAATACGGAAAAATAAAATAAAATAAAATAAAGTAGGCCCAGTGAAACCGAACTCGAAGCCCATTAACTGCGCTCGAGTGGATAACCTTTTTTCTGTCGGGGCTCGGATTCGAGTGGAATTTTTAATTGCGTGAAGGAGAAATGTACGGCGTTGGAGGCCAGAAATTCATTTCAAAGAAATCACTTCCTTTAAGAAATGTTTTGGGGCTCGAAAGTTATTACAGGCGCGCATCCCTCGCGTCCTTGTCCAAGTGGGTGTTAACCTTGCGCCTTCATGGCCAGCAAAACAAAGCGAGCGAGCCCTACACTCGGCAGAAATGCGGCCAAAAAGGGGGTTATTGGGAAATAATAATAATAAATAATGTATATAAAGAAGGGCTTTGAAAATAGGGCTTTTAAGAAAGTAGGGTTTATATAATTAAATTGATATACATAATGGAAAATAAATAGTGGATATAAAATGCCTGTAATTTCCATTAAATGCACGATTCTGGGAGGAATATGTTTCAAGACAACTATTTTCCTAGAAGAGTACGCTATAAATTGCTCATAAGTTTATCTAATAACTTAAAAATTTAATAATTTAACCTATCTTCTTAATTTAACTTATCTTCTCATCGATACCTAAGCCTCAAAGCAACTTCATAGAACCAGACCCAACATTTCCCCTACTTTAAGATAACCTTTAAAAAGTGTCAGTGTTTTTAAGCGGAATGGAAGGACAAGGGCTCTGTGTGGCTCCTGGCACGGGAACGGGTGTGGGTGCGAGCGAGTGCTGCTTTGCATTTAATTACGCTTAAAAATTAATTAATTTCTTTTTTGTGCGGCCGGGGCGGAGTGGCCCTGTGGAGTCACTCGAGTCTCGAGTCGCGAGACATAATCAAGCTGCCGCTGCCGCTGCCGAAGAGGACTTCAGCGGCCGCGACGCCTTAATGTATGCTACATTGCGGCCACTTTTATCTGGTTGGCATTATCCTTGTGCCGGGTGGGGGGCGGCAGGTACTGGGCCGGATTCCTGCCAGCGACCGGCGGGGAGGTGCGCACTTGTGTGTCTTAAATAATTCAACGAGCGCAGTTTCGCGGTTTCCCAGCAGCAGCAACAGCAGCAGCAAAAACAAGCCAAGTCAGGCATTGTTAAATGCCAAGGATGAATTCCCGGGTCCGGGTTAATTCCACGACTCGCACTGAAATGTGTAGCCACAAGTCCATTATCCCTCGGCTTACAACGTTTTGATATCGCTTTGATCCCAGATAATAATTCCCTAAAACAATTACAAAGGGTCGGGCACATTTTTGGAATACATTAAACTGCCAGCCAGTTTTACAAGCCATCAAAAGGAGGCAAAGGATTCCAAGGCAGCTCGATGCGCTCAATTAATTAAATGGAAAAGAAATGGGGGCTACCTATTGACAGAGTTCTTAATTATAAATTCAGGTATTATTTTTAGAAATTAGTAGATTATCTTCAGCAGCTTAAATCGCTTGAATAATTAAATGGAAAGCTGGCTGGCTTATCAAGAATTTTAATTACATCAAAAGGGGGAAATGAGGCATATTTTTTGGACTACCTTTATTTCTAAATGCTAAGCTTAATCTTTACATCATAAAACCTTTAAAGACTTGCCATTTGGGTAAGAGTTTTATAAACAACAAAGTCCTTGAAGAAACCAACCTGTAAATAAAAAGAGAGTAAAGGTTAAGCGATTATATAAAATGAAAAATATTTTTTATTTATACATCAACCTTCCATTAAAACCCTATTATATATTATATTTACAGCTGGTAAGTGCACTTCGATCCACTCAAACTGTTTATAAATAAACTGCATTCAGCTGGATGCCCAGCAGAGATCTATTTTCGAGAGTATTTCGCTGGTCGAGCGAAACAAAGGCTAAGCGGCTTGTGGAATGCAATTGCAAAAGTAAATTTTAATAACTCAGTGTGTTGCTGTCATAAACAATAGCAGCTACAACTACAGCCACAGAGAACAAACAAACAGGCCAGCCACAAGCAGCAACAACAATTGACTCAATTTTAGCATTTTCAAGGTCGCCTGCAGCTGATGCTGCTGTGGGATTGTTACTTCCACTGCATTTGAAGGCAACAAAAGATGCACTCAGACAAAAAAAGGATCTACAGAGATTTACATATTAGGAAAAAAATTTGCAGACTTCATATATGATTTATGAAACAATGGGCATATAAAAAATCGTTAATATATTATTAATTCAATAAATTGCGCAGAGGTAAAGTTAAATGGATGGTTTTCTATTTTTACAAATTCGAAACTAGCTTAAGTTACAAAATATATATATTCCTTTAATGTGCTCTTATATTATATCATATAATAATATATATATTATTTTATTTTCCAACTTTAAAAAAGAAATAAAATAAATTCAACTGGTTATTCTTATCAAATAAGAACCCACTTATTGCGACCTTTGCCAAAACTTGATATTAACCATTTATATATATTTAATGGTATAAATAAATATATATATTTCACAACATATTTGCAAGCTTGTGGCTTTAATTATTTTTTAACTAACTATTATAAATCCTTTATTTTTAGTACCTTAAATAATATTCTCCCAGTGCAGCCGCACATGGACTAATAATAATATAGATTCAAGAGTGGCAGCTTGATGGACTGCTTACAATTCCGTTGTTATCCAGCATAAATATTCCAAATTCCGAGTTCAAAATTGCCATTTTTGTTTACTGCACTTCACACACTCAGTACTGTGTGTACTGTACTGTACGGTGTGTGTGCGTGCGCCAGTTTATTTTTGGTCCATGAATTGTTCAGTGGGGCGAGAAGCTATTGCATATTTGATATTTTGAATGCAATTATATATAATACGGCTAACAGAGTGTAAGTCGGGCAATTCAGTGGTCAGTAAAATACAATGTATTTCATTGAATTGATTTTGGATTGTGGAAACACTGCGTATACTTAATATGAATGAAATTAATGCTAAATTACCAAAGATACAATTGCCAGATTCTCGCTCGGTTCTCGTTGTTTGAGTTGGAATATTTTGGATTTTGTAACACTGTTTACATTTAATATGAATAAAATTAATGCTAAATTAAAGTTCTCGTTGATTGAGTTAAGTATTTTGGATTCTGTAATACTGCGTATACTTAATACGAATTAAATTAATGCTGAATTAACGTTCTCGTTGATTGAGTTAAATATTTTGCATTCTATAACACTGTTTATATTTAATATAAATGAAATTAATGCTAAAATAACTTTCTCGTTGATTGAGTTAAATATTCGGAATTCTGTAACACTGCGAATACTTAATATGAATGAAATTAATGCTAAATTAAAGTTTCGATGATTGAGTTAAATATTTTCGATACAGTAACACTGCGTATACTTAATATGAATGAAATTAATGCTAAAATAACTTTCTCACTGATTGAGTTAAGTATTTTGGATTCTGTAACACTGTTTATATTTAACATGAATAAAATTAATGCTAAATTAACGTTCTCGTTGATTGAGTTAAATATTTTCGATACTGCGATACACTGCGTATACTTAATATGAATGAAATTAATGCAAAAATAACTTTCTCGCTGATTGAGTTAAGTATTTTGGATTCTGTAATACTGTTTATACTTAATACGAATGAAATTAATGCTGAATTAACGTTCTCGTTGATTGAGTTGGCATATTTGGCAGCCCTCATTTGCGCCCCATGGTTTTTGTGTAACAAGTAACCATGTTTTCCCTCGGGGAAAGCCGAAAAGGCCCCGGAAAAAAGTAAATGTTAGTATACAAAACCTGCTCGTGACCTTGGCGATACACACGCCGCCCCGACGCTTGAGTCATATCTGTTTCCTCGGCTATAAATACGCAGAAAGCTAGAATTACACGTATGCGGCGATATGTATGGAGCCGTAAAAATATGTGCGTATGGATGACTGACTTGGCTAAAAGCATTCCTTGTATCGCAGCAGCATATACATTTCTCGCCCTTTTCTGTTTTTTTCAGTCTTTTTTCCGATTTTTTTCAGTTTTCACAAGCGAAGTGCCTGCAAACGTAAATAAATGCCGAATAAAACACATGGCCGTTGGCCTTTTAACGCAGACGTCGCTCTCCGGGGAGACTGGGACAGGAAGCACTTTGGCTGTGTACGAATTTAAGAGGAAAAGTGTGTGAACCGGGGAGCAGGTGAGCAGGTGAGCACCTGGGGTCAGCGGGCAGGCGTCACAAAAATTAAAAGCGCTGAAAATACAAGGCCGGGCCGGAAAGCAACACAGAGCTGGCCTGCAGAGCCTCCCGAATGGCAATAAAAATAAAGCATTCCGCTTGTATCTCAGTCACTTTGATATGGACTTTAATATCATTGAAATTATAATGATGTGTGTTTTTATGTGCGACCATAAAGGAGCCGTCAGAGACAGGACCCGAGTCCGAATCCTCCAACCCGATACCAATCTCCCATTCAGACCTCAGGCCGCACCGAAAACTGGGGAGAAACTTCAACGGTTGGTCACCTCTGAGCCATGAAAGCACCACCCGAAATAGAGGGAAGCCAGGTCGGCTTTTGACCCTTATTCGGACACCTTTCGCTAACCCAATCCCAGTCCATCGAATAATTCGTTCACCTGGGCAATTTGTTATTTATGCCGCGTCTACGTGTTGATTCTTTATATATGCAAATACCCCATCCATATGCGCCTATAGATACTACAGCTACTACTACTGCTCTATCGATCGGAATACTTCTGGCCTTTATTTATGCCAAAGCGGAAATAAGAAATTGTTGGCCCAGAGGTGAGCGTGGGCAAAGGTGAGAATAAATAACCAAGAGCGCGAACAGAAATGCGCAGGGAATTAATAGCGCTACCTTATGTTGACAGTGTTCTTATTTATAAATTCGGGAATTATTCTTGGAAATTAGTGCATTATCTTCATCGTCTTTTTGGATACTTTGAAGATTATATTTGTTCATTGAACACTTTGGAATATTTTAAGAATACTTTTAAATATTTTTAGAATCTAAAATAGATCGAATTTTAATAGTTTAAATTATTAGAAATAACTTTGTGAAAGTGGAGAGCATTCTCTTCCATTATAGAAATAAATCCGTTAGGTTTTCATAATATATATATTAACTTCTTTGTCTTTTTGGATACCTTGAAGATTAATTTTATTTGTTGAATACTGTAAAATATTTTAAGAATTAAAATAGAATCGAAACTTTGTGGTTTCAATTATTAAAAATAACTTTGTCAAAGCGAAGAGCATTCTTTCCATTATAGAAATTAATTCCTTATATTTACATTATAAATACATTAACTTCTTCGTCTCATTGGATACCTTAAATATTAATGTTGTTCTTTGAATAGTTTTCAATATTTGTAGTATCAATTTAAAATCGAGTTTTAATAGATTCAATTATTAGAAATAACTTTGTCAAAGTGGAAAGCATTGTTTTCCATTATTGAATTAAATCCCTTATATCTTTTTGGTACTTTGAAGATTAATTTTGTTCATTGAACACTTTGAAATATTTTAAGAATTAAAAAGGAATCGAAACTTAGTGGCTTCAATTATTAAAAATAACTTTGTCAAAGCGAATAGCATGCTCATCAATTTTAGTAATAAATTCTTTATATTTACATTATAAATACATTAACTTCTTCGTCTCATTGAATACCTTAAATATTAATGTTGATCTTTGAATACTTTTCAATATTTTTAGTATGAATTTGAAATCGAATTTTAATAGTTTCAATTATTAGAAATAACTTTGTCAAAGTAGAGCATTCTCTTCCATTATAGAAATAAATCGTTTATATTTACATAATATATATATTAACTTCTTCTTTTTTTTTAGATATCCTAAAGATTAATTTTGTTTATTGAACACTTTGAAATATTTTAAGAATTAAAATGGAATCCAAGCTTAGTGGTTTCAATTATTAAAATTAACTTTGTCAAAGCGAAGAGCATTCTTTTCCATTATAGAAGTAAATTCTTTATATTTATATCCTATATTATTATTATTTTATTCTTTCTATATTATTTGTCCAACAACTCTTCTCATTTATTTGTTGTGGCTGGCAAGTTCTCGTGCGTTTATTTGACCTGGGAGTGTGTCGGTTAATTAGCCAGCCACTGGGGTCGAGTCGAGTTCATGGAAGTGCGGATTCCAGGCCCAGCTGAGGCCACTCGATTCAATTAATTTGAGCCGGCGAACAATGGAGGCCATTGGAGGCTGTTGCTAATTGGCCAAGTCCGACCAGAGCTAATCAAAACAAAACACCAGCTAGACGAGGAGGCGGAGCCCTCCCAGCAACACAGATGCATCAACATCAGCATCAATTATGTGGCCCACAAACTTGTCTGCATTTGGGTGCCTGAATAATTACAGAGCCAGTCGGGGTCGGTTTAAATGGATTTGGGCAGGCCATACGTACATATATCCCGGGCGAGCTGACAACAATCACAATTTACAATTTACAGATGACGGCAGGGCAAACAAAGCAACATTTACATAGCCTCACTTAATCGAATTAAGCAACAACATCAACAGATGACACAAGGCGACTGCAGCTGCAAATAACCGGATTAACATATTCGATACCTTCATCCTCGTCCTCGTCCTGGCCCCTTCGTCCTGCTGAGGGCTGTCTGGTTTTTAATTAAAATGCGCATATGAAATCGGGAGCGAGGCAGGCGGGCCCTTTCCAGACAGCCATATATATTCACAGCCAGACAGCTCAGAAAATCGAATCTTTTAGTCAAATTTCCTGAAAATCACGAGGCGACACAACGAAAAACACAGAAAGGATGCCGCAATTCCGAGTCCTTGCTGTCCTGGCTTTAATTATAACCATTCACGGCGCCATGGCAGCCATTAATTACGAGATCTTAACCGACAATGGTAAGGGCACTTCCTACTGATTACCATATGGTTTTACCATAAGGCTTTAAGTCTGATTATCCCTGCAATAACTAACCCCCAGAACATCCCAACAAGTGTGTAATCAACACCACCAAGGGCCAACTGATCGTCAACAGCCTCGAGTCGGTGCATCATCCCACCAAGTGCGCCAAAGTTGAGTGCGGCAAGGATGGCTGGGCCTTGGTCTACACGTAAGGATATTTTATATTATTGGCCCTAATGAGTGGATAATAATAGTAGTAATAATAATAATTTTACTACTTAGTTGTGACCCGAAAAACCCGCCATCGGGCTGTGAGTTCGATGGCCACTGGAACATCGATGACGACTTTCCCGACTGCTGCGAGATGAACCTAAAGTGCAATGATATTTGAGGAAGATCTGTACTAGAAGTTGTTAAATTATTGGTTTACTCATTGGACAAAATATATAAACAAATATGTTGGACATAACTACACACTCTTTTTAGTTTTTATAAATAAATTCTCTGAGATAAAACAATCAAGGAGAGCTGAGGATTACAAAATAGGAAATTAATTTAGTAGAACTTAATGACTGGGATGTGTAATGCTCTTTTTTAATTAAATATTTCTGTCAACCATAATACCAAATTAAAAAAATATTTGTACATCCAGCCATGGTTTTATTTAACTGCAAATTTCCGTGCCAGGATTACTCATCCGCCGCGTAATCGCGCAAAAAATATATTTAGTTTAAATATCTGTTTAAATGAAATTAATTGAATTAGGTTTGTTAGAAAAATGTGTAAATGTCTGAGCTAAAAGCACTCCAGGCGGAACAAATTTAATTATGTGTTAATCAGGAAATAAATAAATGTAAATATTGCTGTGGTACAAGTGTCAAATATAGTCACATTTTACTACTAAAGTTTGACTTCTGTCCTGTTGGAATCGAGGTGAAATTCGAGGTGAACCATGAACGCGCTCTCGTGGCTGCTGTCAGTCATCCTTCTGCTGTCGAGCCTCCTAATCGCGGTTGAAACAGTGACCTGGCAAGGACTCTACAGAGATTCCAGTGAGTGGGAAATAGGCGCAGTTGGCAGTTGCCCCCCTGACTCTCCCTTCCGCAGGACATCCCGGCAAGTGCACCATCAGTCCGGAACTGGTGCTGAATCCGGGGGTGAGCATCAAGGATCCCTCGCGCCCCTGTGGTCAGATTGTGTGCGGACACATGGGTGAGGTCGCGTTCCTCGGGTGAGTGGGTGTTCGGGTGCTTGGGTGCTTGGCTGCTCCAGTGGCGTCTCTAATTGACTCTTGGCAGCTGCGGAATTAACATCCTACCGTCTTCCTGCCGACCTGGGGAGCACATCAATCCGGAGTCGCCCTATCCGGACTGTTGCAAGCGCTCCCTTCTCTGCAACTAGGCAGGCGGCCCATATACAATCATCTTTCAAAACGAATCCTAAACTCATACGACACATAATCATTGTCAGAATGTCGTTCGTCCCAAAACTTGTTCTTTTACTCGGAGTCATCTGGAGCCTGCTGGTTTCGCCAACGCTTTCGGATATCTCGCTCAACCACTACGGGGATCCAGGTGAGATCGGTTAGGCAGCCTTACTGGCCATTGGTAACTACCTATTCCATCCCCACCAGCCTATCCCGGTCGCTGTGTGCTCGATGTGGGCTCCACGGTGGTGCTGCTCAGCATGGGTCAGGCTTTTCGCCTGAAGTCCCTGCCCTGCACCCACATTTTCTGCATTGGCGATGGCTATGGGATGCTCTACACGTGAGTAATTCTTTTTGAGATATATTTACTATATATATATATTATTTATCAGCACTAACTGACTTCGAATTACTTATTATTCCAGGTGTGAGAAGGCAGAGCCTCCAGCAGGTTGTCGCTTCGCCGAGCACATTGACTGGGATGCCCATGCTCCCGACTGCTGCCATCGCAAAGTAGTCTGCGACTGAAATTGTTTGTGAGAGATGTTCTTCGCTTGGAATTAGTTAATCGCATTCCATCAAAATTCATTAGACTGAAGGATACGAGCGAAGTGTAACCGATTAAACCCAGTTGGATGCTTGAGTCCTGCCAAATTTCCAGCTTGAAAGTTTACAATTGTTCTGCATAAATTTATTTACGAGCTCAGTCATAACTTTTTGCTTGCTTGGTTTATGGCTCCTCCGCTGGCCTGGATTTATTGACCGCTGGCCAGGGATTCGGCCCTTCTGCCGTGGCCTTCGGATTCAGATGCCCTCCTGCTTCCCGGGGGATTGAAAGGGGTCGGGGCCGGAAAGATAAAGGGCGGCGGGCAAACCACAGCAACAACACTAATTGACATTTGAATGCGACTGCGACTGCGGCAGATTAAGGCCCGGCTCCATTGCGGGTCAAATGTGCCGGCCTCGACAGTTGCTCCCAATTCGCCATCGCCATCGCAGTTTAAAGCCAATTGCCCTCTGACCCTGCCCTGCATTGGCATCTCCCGCCTGCTCCTCCTCCACTGTGTGCCATGCAATTAAATTCGCATCTCAATTATGTGATTGATTGGCGAAACTCAGTTGTCCCCGGCCAACTGTTCAATTATTCAATTCGCCTTTCAGCCCTCGAATCAACATTTAGTGCCGCAGATGAGCAGCGTGAGCTTAGAGCTTTAAATAACTTTCGGAATGTTGTTATTGGATGTTGGGTGGGTTTGCCTCAAGGTGCTGGCATAGACGAGCGAGCAAACGAGGATCAAAACGACGAGTAAAGGCGACGAGTGAGGGCCACAAGGCCGAGCGCAGAACGGCGAGAAAATGCGACGAGTATGAGTGCAGAGCGACGAGCCGAGACGAGAGTTGAGATCGAGTTTATAATAATGAAGATCGATATATTCTTTTAACATTTAGATTGAGTTATAAATGGCGAAGATCAAGTTTCTTTTTTCACTCCAAACTTACAAATTTTCCTTAAACATTTAGATTGAGTTTTAAATGACGAAGATTAAGTTTATTTTTTCACTCCAAAGTTATATATTTTCATTAAACTTTTAGATTGAGTTTTAAATGACGAAGATCAAGTTTCTGTTTTCACTTTAAACTTACTAATTTTCTGTAAACATTACTTAAAAAGAAAACAATCTTAATCATTGAATTTTAGCTCATTTAATTTACCTCATTTGTGTCTAAATATGGTATGTGTTTGATCTAAATTAGGGTTAAAATTGGATTCCGTATGAAACCAGCCGAAATTGATTTGGAACTAATCGGAATAATATTATTTACATCTTTATTTCATTTTATGTTAATAGTAATAATAAGGCAAGTTCCTTGAAATGGGGTCAAAGCCGATGTGTGCATTATTTAGTAGCCACCAAAGAGTGTATATATGTTCCACTATCTATCTACAGAGGTATTTAAGCTAATCCGCAAACAGGAATTGATGGTGGCCGTGTTAAATGCATTTGTCTGAAACTAATTATAGTCGCTGGCGGCTCGTATAAGCACTGGCAGTGGATTTAATTTAAGCATACACACCAATTAAACTCCATCACTATTAGAGTCTCGAATTAGCCTTGAATTGTATGGGAATTTTCGGTGGCGAATTGCCTGAGAAATGTACAATTGTGTGTGGCCATTAACCTAAATACGAGTGGCTTGGACTTACAGAAGGACCAAGAACACGCCACAAGGCGGCGACTGGCAAAGAAGTTGGCTCTTTGTTTGCTCTACGGAAACTTGACCATGAAGCCTGGTCAGCACCGCAAAGTTGAGGAGCATTCCGCAAAATGAACGAGTGTTCGGGGACCGCAGCAAGTTTTCAGTCGCTTGCGAGAGGAGCAAAGCGCCAGGCTCAGCATAAAAAGTGAATATTACCATTTTTTGTGTGGGCCAAAGTTAAAGCCAGCACGAGTGTGTGTGTGTATGTGTGTGCGTGTGTGCCAGTCACACACTGTGTAAAAACACGTACATACAACATTTATAAATTGGCAGGAGCGGAGGCCCAGTGACCTCTCGTGCCAGTCTGCACTTTCGGTGCGAGTTCGAGAGTGCACTCACAAAAAAGAGATTCACTCGGGCTCTTGGAGCATCATCACCTTGGGCAATGTCTTTACATTAATAATATATTTGCCCAAAAGCACAAGGAAGAAGGTGAGAAATCTGCATACATTTTATCCTAAAGCTTCGCCAGTTTAAGGTTTACAATTATTAAATATTTATTTTCTATTTATTTCAGGAGTTTGTTTTTCCTTGTTGATGATATACTGGAGTTCTGGCATCTACAAATATAATTTTCTTAAATTTAAAGCAAGTGCTGATCAGATTTTTGGGTCCGGTTTTTTGCGAGTGTGCGCTCGGGCGAAAGGTGAAGGTGATGTTGGCCAGGCTACAAATGTGTACATAAACGGAAACTGAAATAAAAGTCGGCGCTGGAAAGGAAGAGGGGACGGCCGAGGGGCGGCCGACAACTCAAACTCAAATTTACCCGCCGCATGGCATATAAAATGTAAAAGGTGCAAAGGAGCAGCTTAAAATATGCAAACGCACATACTCTGCCTTTGCCGCCTTTGTAAATATCTCCGTGGGCTTTCCACATTTCCGCGGAGGGAGGGGAAAATCTTGAACTGCTCGAACGGCGAACTACAGCCAAACTTTATTTATTCATTACTTTTCACGTGTCTTCCTTTTTTGCATACAAAAAGGAGCAGGTCTCTTAAAATTGAAGACATCGGCCTTCGCAACAAGACTCCTAACTTGCAGTGCAGTTTGTCGGTGGGTTGGTTGATATACAAAGGAGTGAAAATAAATTTTTTTTAATATTTTATATTTATTCTATTTTGGGCCCAGAAAGTTAACTTATCACCCTGCCAAATAGAGTAACTTCCAGCCGAAATATTATTGTAATATACTTCTCTGGAACACACACATAGTGTATTGATTAACGATTTTTTATAATAAAAGTGGTTGTTACTGTGTTATACAAGGGAGAGAAAGAACACTTTTTAAAAATATTATATTTATTCTATTTTAGGTCTAGAAAGTTAACTCATCACCCTGCCAAATAGAGTAGCTTCCCGAATTTCCATAAGGCAGAAATCCATATTATTCTAATTTACTTCTCTGGAACACACATCAGAAATAGTTTATTGATTAACGATTCTTTATAATAAAAGTTGTTGCCACTATTAAACCTGGGGGAAGGAAACCTCAGTAGAAATCGCTACAGACTTAGGAGGAGTGTGCAGGAGAAAAAGTTAAGTCGTTGTTATCCTCGTGCAATCTTATTTTCAGTTGTCAGAACTGAGCGAACTATTTGCTGTTGTTGTTGCCACTTTTCGCCAGCGCCTGGCTCCTTGGAAATATCCTCTGAAATTGAATTTTTCCCCTCCGATGCTCCCCTTTATTTTGTTGCTTCTCCCTTTGTTGCTCGGGTGAGCTTTAGTGTGTATGTAAAATAAATTATGAGAGCAAAGCACTGCGGACTGTTGCTCTTGTTTTACGAGCTGTTGGCAAAGATGCTTGCTTGCCATAAAAACGTGTCCTGTGCGGGGCGTGGGGGCGGTGGAAATCCGGGCAAATTTTTATTCGCCATGATTTGTAGTAGACGCAACGTAATGGTTGCCATGAATTATGGAGGGACATCTCCTGGCCCAGCTGCTCCATTCCTTATTTAAAGGCTTGCCCTCAATGGAAAGAATAATTTATTCTCGATGTTGACATTGTTATAAATAGCAATAGATGAATAATTTTCATGCTTGATGCGCCTGTTGGATTTATTGCCCATTCTGTTTCAACAGTAAGTAATATGTCTTGCCTTGATTCGACGTGTCTCAGGATTAGCAATGGCCATATCCCATATTCAGTTAGCTGAGGTTTCTCAATCAGTTGAGTAGATGAAGGCTTGTCTTTCTGGCTAGGCCAACACCAAAGTTTCGGATGGGAATGCCTTAATTTTCGTGCCAATTAAAGCTCTCGGATGTGTCAGCAGGTATGGACAGTGCTCTACACTGTCAAAAATCCGTGTATTATGCAGGACATCAACTGTTATCGCAGTAATAGGCGCTTATCTGGTAGATACCAATCGAGATTCCACCCATAAAATTGCTAATTTTATTCCCTTTCAGTTCTGAGGCCGCAGCAAGTGTTCCCCACAGCAAGTTCCTATTAGCGAAGAAATTTATACAACCTAGGTAGGAAAAATTATATATTGGCTAATTTTACATTGCATAAATATTAGTTTTAAGTTTATGAGCTCTTTTATAAATCTTAAATGCACACTTACTAATTTCCTACACTCCGAATTCCCCTAAAATAGTGTCTTTAATAATACCTACTATATAGATATAGCTAGGAATCTGTTCCTATTAGCGAAGAAATTTATACAACAATATATTGGCTAATTTTACATTGCATAAATATTAGTTTTAAGCTTATGAGCTCTTTTATAAATCTAAAATGTACACTTACTAGTTTTCTAAACTCCCAATTCCCCTAAAATAGTGATTTTAATAATACCTACTATATAGGTATAGCTAGGAATCTGTTCTTACTTTTTCCTTTGCTGTCTTTCCTCTTACATTTACAATGCTATCAAACAAAGGCTTCCGTTTTGTCTACGGCCAGTGAGCATTGAAAAGCAATTAGAAAACATGGTTCTTGGTCGGACAAACGCCCATCACGCATCCGACCCGTTGCCCGTGCTCTGCAGAGCACGTAAAAGTAGGCAACATCGTGGCCATTAGACAGTAACTACATAGTTTGCTCTAATCGCCGGGCACTGGTGTCTAATTATAGTAAACTGTTTCCATTACACCACCCAGCCTGCCACGCCCCCTCGTAGGATGGGGACTAGTGTCAATCGCAGCATTTGTAGCCGCCTATGACCGAAATTTGGGACGTCGAAAAGCTTAATGACATTTTACGCTGATTTTATGTGGCTCGCCTTGGCCGTTGGCTGCGAGCCTTTTCGTCCTGTGAGCCAAATAAAAATATTTGCTATGCTAACACTCGGAAAACGAAGGCAGAGTGAGCAGAATGGGGTTGCAGGAGAATGAAACTAAGAATCAAATTGATAATAAAGCAAAAATATATTACAGCAGAGCACACACAGTGGAATTGAATTTCCATTCCAAAACGAGCTTGTTTATGGGGGAAAAACTAATAAGCTCAAATAATTCAACCTATGATCATTGTAATACAAATAATTTCCATCAATAAAACATTGCCCGAAAGAAAACATATTGAACCACAAATATTTGATTGAGTTTCACACATTTTTCGTAAATAGAATCGATTTTATTATTATCATTTACCCCGTTCAGTGTAAACATTATGCTAAACCATCGCTGATTCCGCTGGCTTAATGCTCTGCAAACAAAATAAACTATATGCATAGACATATATCCCTGGAGAATGACCTACACATTTTGAATAATTTGTGAATGCGGTCGGATCGTTTCAAATTTTAATTATGTGCGTAATTTTTCAGGCAGATGTCTGATTCGGACCCCAGATGAATGTGAATTGTTTATCTGCCTTTTTTATGCGATTCTATGGCCAATTTAAGTTGCGGCCACAAATAAAAGAAGGGAATTCAGTTAGGGAATAATCGATAGAGGAGGCTGAAGGCTGAAAACGAAGAGCTGAAAGCGAATGTTTGCACTCACCTTCAGAGTAGGCCACCGACTAGAAACTGCTGCGCCAAGGATTCACAGAGGACGGGGATGAGGGCGGAGGGCGAAGGGCGGAGGGCGGAGATGAGGCGGAGGACAGCCGGGCCAAGAACAACCGCAATGGCCAAGTAGACGCTGCAGGATGTTTGGATGGTTTATTCTTGTCCAAGGTAACGCAGACACACGCGTGCTCGAGTAAGGCAAGCGCAAACACAAACAAAACCGAAATCAGCTCGCTGAAAGGACACGAATGCTGGCAATGTTACAAAAATTCACGCATCACCACAGGGCAATCTTGGCCTTTATTGCCCTGCCATTCTTTTCACCCTCCCTCCCTTAATTAGGCCCAACTCTCGCCCGAATAACCCGGCGATGGGAATCCGCATGGGTATTTCCACTTATCTGCATTCGTAATGATTACGGCCAGCATTGTTCGTCCATATTAATGCAAATCTTTGCCAGCACAAGCACCAGCACAAGCACACCTGCCGAGCCTCGCTTATTCGCGCATAAATATTATCTCAATGCCAGATTGCGTATACGCCGCGTCGGCGCAGTGGCCATCGCACGAATTTCGCTAATGGCATTTCAATAAGAGCATCAGCAGCGGGAAAACTGACTGACCGCAGCGAAGCCTTTGCATGAATAATGCATTTTATTTATTACACAGCCCGCACACACACACACAGACATCAAGTGCGTGAATAATAGAAAAGCTGGCGTTTAATAATGCACGGCCATGACGGGGGTCAGGGCTCGGGGTTCCGGGTTCGGGGTTCGATGTTTGGGGCTCGGGTTCCTAGGACCTACATATTTGCATAAAGGTCATCCAGCATACGACAAACTTCAACTTGATGCGCAGCAGTAATGAAAAAGTTGGCGACTCTCTGCCGCCCTCGGCCCCCTCCCTCGCTATTTAACTTTGGACATGCAAAACGGGCTTAAACAAAGCGAAAAACTCTGCAGCAGACATATGCAATCAAAAGTTGTCCAATTCCAAAATTCTCATGCCTATATCTTGGGAAAAACTATACAATTACTTCGAGATAATGTATAGTACAAGAAATTCTCAGTTTTAATTTAAATATTTAACTGATTTTTAGGGACAGTCTAGGAAGTCAGATAAATATGATACTTTTTAAAGCCCCTTTACAGCTGGCATTCTACTAAATGTAATATATACTATATACAATATACAATACTAGAGTAATTCAAATATTATTAGAAAGCGGAAAAAGTCTTCTGAAATAATTACTTTGTCAGAGATATCCATATTATAATAAATATGGCAAACCGTGTATTGGAAATTCATTTTATTAAGTGACAAGAGCTACATTTGTTTATATATTATTTAAGTGGAACGTTTAGCTAACATTTCCCACAAGCAAACTTAAGCTACTCGATCAACTCGATGAAAAATATTTGTATTTATTCAACCAACTCCCTTTTTTAATTAGTTTTTAAGACCTACAAAACTCCTAAAAGTACTTTCTAACATTTAATAAAATAATTTTAAAATTGAAAGATAGATATATAAAGCTATATCCGTTCAGTTCTTATGAATTAAGTACTCCTAGTTAATTTATTTGGTTGGAAATCATTCGATGATAGCCTCCTTGGCCTTTGCTGCGCTTAATGCGAACTTAACATCGCTTTATGACATTGAAATGGCTTTTTGTGGCGACAGTTGTTATTGACAGGACGACTATATCAGGACCTTACACAAAGGAGGCGCAGAGAGAGCGAGAACGAGGGGGACGCAGCCGACGGAACTAGTGGATGAGCGAGACAGGTGTCGATTGTGTTGTGTTACCTGTTACATGCCCTTGGCTAGCTCTGAGAATGTGTGTCGGTTTGCGTGTGTGTGGGTTCTAGGGAAGCCGCAGCTTCAGTAAGGATTTCGGAGCAGGACTCTGCATCGCTAGGGCAACGGGAATCGTAAATCGTATGCAAATAACCTCGTATTGTCGGATTCGACGGCAACGGCAACGGCGACGGCGACTGTCGCATAAAACTAAGTGACAAAGAAGGACATTAAAGTTTGTGAGCTGAGAGAACCTGAGAGACACACGCATACGCTGATGGCGGGGAATTACACACAAACTGGCACATAAAATTGTAATATTTTCGCCTCGCCGTGAGCATGACGACGATGATGATGATGATATTTTCTGATATTTTTCATTACATTGTTGTGCTTTTACGACTGTTATCCTTGAGTGAAGAACTTGCTACAGGATGCTTACACGAGCACAGACACAGACTCGAGCCCGCACACACACACACATGCACACGCATGTGCGAGGTGAGCGAGCTTTCGAAACCGTTAGTTCGAGAGAGTGAGAGAGAGAGTGAAAGGAGGCAGCGAGCTGAAAGAGAGTGAGCGGAATTTTCACCTTCGCACTTTGAATTTTCTGCTTTTTTTTTAACTTTTATTTTAAACTCTTATATTTCAACACAGATTTATTATGATTCCGAACTCGAATATTTTTTTCAAGCACAATTTCAACTGGCACTGGTCACTGTGTGTGAAACCACTCATTCAAAATCACTTGATTAATCCGCTATTGCCCGAATCCCTCGCTGTGGCAGAGTGTTCGGCTTAGACCATTTATGAATATGTTTTTTAAATATTTACAGACGCGTCTCGAGCGCGCACAACACACGGTGTGTTGTTCGGTCGCTCGTTGGATTGGAACTGAATGGCGAACAGGCGGAATGCTAACAAGTCCGCCAGCTGCACCTCGCGTCCGGCGAGCTTTCCACGCGGACCTACAGCTGCGAAAAAAATATTAGCACCAGATTTCATTTTTTAATAGTACTACGCTATCCTCAGTTCACTAAAATCATATTAAAATCTGATAAGCACGGGCTTTATTTCACGGCAATTAAGTGAAAGGTGAAGTATTCGTTAAACATTGTTATAGCGATGCTATTTTTTCAGTACCTTTGCAGTCTTTCAATAATAATTTATTTAAAAATATGTTAGCAGAAACTGAACCTAAACTTAAAAATTTATCAAGTGTCAACAAATTATTATTATCAAAAAATGAAATGCATTGCAGTGGTGCTATTCTTTTATCGCAACTGTGCCTCGGCGTGTGCGAAAGAGAGCGCCAAAGAGAGCGCAAAAAGAGTGGAGAAAGGTGCTTAAGAGAGTAGGCACGTTGGGCTTTGCATCAATAGAATCACTGAAATTCAAAGAAAATATTTCTTAAATCATATTTCTTATTTAGACTTATTTAGATATAAAAATATTATTTTTATTTATTATTTAATTTGATTTTAAACCTTGATTATATAAATTTACTTACCCGTTCTTTTCTAATACTTACAGTAAAATTGTACACTTACATATTTCTTTATAATTTTGAGGACTCTCATTTCATAGTAAATAAAAAATATCTAACAAATACTGTACGGCTCTTTACATAATCAAATACTGTATATACAAAGCTAACTTATCAGATTTAAAGCATTTAAATGAATATATTATTGACCGAAACGAGAATGGGAATTGACTGAACAAACACTCTGAACCTATTCAGTATGTATTTAACATTATAGACAAACAAATGTTTCAATGAGGTCAACTTTAATTTCTTGGAATATAATTTTAAATCAAACTTTATCAGCTATACTATATATACATCTGAATACGCCTGTGCGATTTCGACTTAGCAGTAATTCGAACACTGCTGATTTCCTACTTCTTCCTAAAGAAATATATAACACAAGCATCCACGTCCAAACGCCGGAAACTTTTTATTCCTCCCTACTAGGGATCAGAGTTCCGAAGTATAAGTTTTGTCATTTATTTCAGTATACATATTTCGAATGTTTAGGCATTAATAATTTTACGGTGGCAACAGTCGGGGTAATCAGCATTTGGGGTTTTGTAATCTCCGAACTTTTTGTTGGGAGGCAGACCAACGAGGCCGCATCTAAATTTGTATATTTAATAAATAAATATTTCAATAACAACAATATAAAACTTACGAGTGGATCTCGACGTCACCATTTTGTCCGCACAAAATCCGCTCACACCTCTCTGGATGACGCGCTACCTGACCGGCGTTGAGCACTAGGCCAGCGATCACACACTTTCCAGGATGTGCCGGATCCTTGAAGTTTCCCCTGACAATGGCAGCCTCGGTGCTGGACACGAGGATCGCAGCGACCACAAAAAAAATCACGGGAGCTAAACGCATGTTAATGCCTTCAAAAAAGAACTTTGACTGAGCAAGTTGGGAATCCAGAATGAGCTTCGATCAGAAACGAGGGTCTAAAATAAGCTTTGCACCGTAAAAAATTAATGCAGAAATAATTAAAATTAAAAAAATTATTTAACAAATTATAGCAGACATATAAAGACTGTTATGGTGTAGGGGCAACACTAAACAATAAATTTAAAACCTAAACTTAAAAATGTATCAGGTGTCAACAAATTATTATTATCATGAAAAAATGCATTGCAGTGGTGCTATTTAGTTGCTTTTATCGCAACTGTGCCTCGGCGTAGGCGACCCAAAGAGAGCTCCGAAGAGAGCGCAAAAAGAGTGGAGAAAGGTGCTTAAGAGAGTAGGCACGTTGGGCTTCGCATTGATAGAAACACTTAAATTCCAGGAAAATATTTCTTAAATCGTATTTCTTATTTAGACTCTGCACATTTATATGGCCATTTCTGACAATATGTTTTTATTTCATCTACTCTTCTTACATATGCATCGTATCGAAGCCGCACCTTAGATATACAAAATTATTTGTATTTATTATTTAATTTGTTTTTAAACCTTGATTATATAAATTTACTTACCCGTTCCTTTCTAATACTTACAGTAAAATTGTACACTTACATATTTCATTATAATTTTGAGGACTCTCATTTCATAGTAAATAAAAAATATCTAACAAATACTGTACGGCTCTTTACATAATCAAATACTGTATATACAAAGCTATCTTATCAGATTTAAAGCATTTAAATTAATATATTATTGACCGAAACGAGAATGGGAATTGACTGAACAAAGACTCTGAACCTATTCAGTAAGTATTTAACATTATAGACGATTAAGAGAAGAACAATGGTATATATTTTTAAATCAAACTTTATCAGCTAAGTTGTATATACATCTGAATAGCAGTAATTCGAAGTGCTGATCTCCTACTTCTTCCTAAAGAAATATATAACATAAGCATCCACGTCCAAACGCCGGAAACTTTTTATTCCTCCCTACTAGGGATCAGAGTTCCGAAGTATAAGATTTTCTCATTTAATTCAGTATACATATTTCGAATATTTAGGCATTAATAATTTTACGGTTGCAACAGTCGGGGTAATAAGCATTTGGGGTTTTGTAATCTCCGAACTTTTTGTTGGGAGACAGACCGACGGTGCTGCATCTAAATTTGTATCTTTAATAAATAAATATTTCAATAACAACAATATAAAACTTACGAGTGGAACTCGGCGTCACCATTTTGTCCGCACAAAATCCACTCACACCTCTCTGGATGACGTGCTACCTCACCGGCGTTGAACACTAGGCCAGCGATCACACACTTTCCAGGATGTGCCGGATCCTTGAAGAGTCCTTTGAAAACGGCAGCCTCGGTGCTGGACACGAGGATCGCAGCGACCACGAAAAAGATCACGGGAGCTAGACGCATGTTAATGCCTTCAAAAAAGAAGTTTGACTGAGCAAGTTGGGAATCCAGAATGAGCTTCAATCAAAAAAGAGGGTCTAAAATGAGCTTTGCACCATAAAAAAATTAATGCAGAAATAATTAAAATTAATATAACATTTTTGTTAACAAAAATAATGTAGAGTTGTTTTCCATGATATTCAAATACAATATTCGGTTTATTTTTATTTTTTTCAGATTCTAAATATCCATGTTTATGATGTGTCCGATACCTTTTAAAAACATTTTATTAAACATTTTCCAGGCTAAAGGAAAAAAGGAAACATACATCTTCGAAGCTATGATACATTAAAAGTCTGAATATACCTTATAATCTGTACCAGCCTTAATTCAAATTAACGTTGTTTAGATATAAAACGAGCTTTGAAATGAATTTCTGTGTGTTCAGAATTTATAAAAATATTTTGGTATACATTTAGTATAAAACCAGTAGTAGTAAACCGGTATATTTGAAGGACCCTTAATGGTAAATTTTAGTGTATTTCCTAACGCATATGGTATATCTTAACAGTCTAGCCACGGTCTCACAGTTTCCTTGTTATTGTCAAAAAGTTTGTTTACGAACAGAATTCATTTTTATTTACAACAGATCCAGAGCATGTCCGACGAGTACGCCTGCGTGGCCAAAGGCAAGCTTAAGCTAAAGAACGATTCAGACCTCAAGAAGAAAAAGAAGAAGCACAAGAGCAAGGACAGGGAAAGACAGGAGCTGCAAAGGTCGTGCGTGGAACAGCAATTGGCGGAGACGGCGGCCACCACTTCCAGCTCCAACGCCACCTCCGGCACGAGTGGCTACGAGCGCAAGCTGACCAAAGCAGAGATGGCCAGCAAGAAGCAGCAAGAGAAGATGCGTAATAAGCGGATCATGGACAAGGCGCAGACCACCCACAAGGAGCGTGTGGAGAAGTTCAACGAGCATTTGGACACCCTTACCGAACACTTTGACATCCCCAAGGTGTCCTGGACAAAGTGATGCGACGCCGAAGCCAGGAGTAACTTAGAGATTACGTTTATTATTAGGTTAAGTAATTTCGACTATGTTGTGACCTGGGCGGGGGACTTGGTGAAGTGAGAGAGAGGGAGGAAGGCCAAAATAAACAATCCAAATGGCACAACTAAGCTAAATACACAGACATATATGTAGTTACAACGTAAAGGGGGTTAGTTTCCAACTTTCAGTCCAGTGCCTCCTAGGGTGCGCCGCTCTCCAAGGCCTAGAGCCTAGCGCGGCGATATCAGCTCGAACATGGCGTACTTCCAGGTCCAGGAACGCACCAGCTGCTCGAACCGCTCGCGTTCGTGCTCGTAGATATATCCCAGCTCCGGCTCCATGCATACCTCGGTGTAGGGATCGGTAAGCAGGCTCTGCACCGAGAGAAGCACCTTGGCCACGTTCAGCGCCAGTGACCAGTTGTGCTGCTGGAAGATGTCAATGCCCACGTCGCCGTGCCGCGACACGTTTGGGTGCAGGATCTTGGTGAGGAATCGCACTGTGGGCGGCGTCATCGGATAGCGCTCCGGAAAGTAGATGAACAGAAAAAATTTACCACCCTCGTAGGGGCTGCCCGGCGGCCCCAGGATGGTGGCCTGCCAGTAGTTGTTCTGGCGGTCCAGTGGAATGGCCGAGATGCCCTCTGAGTCGTAGCTGTTCAGCAGATTCGCCTCACCCCGCAGAAAATTGTAGCGCATCGCATTTCCCGGCTCGCGCTCGCCCAGCTGAGGATCCGGGTGCTCCGCCGCCTGCGCCCGGCCGCCCATTTCAATCAGACAGGTCCGGCAGAAGCAAGAGGACATAAGAGCTCCGTACAACTGGTACCAGTCGGGATTGTCGGCTAAGCTCTCGAACAACGGCCAGCGCTGCTTTATGTACGCTTTCCACATGCTCTGAGCTGTGTTCTTGCCGACAATGTCGTGCCACTGCTTGCACACCTCGCTGGCCATCCACAGCGACATGTCGTCAAGGTAGGCGAATATCTTCAGCATCACCTCGACGGGTATTATGTTGACGATGTTTCTGCTGCTGCCACTGGCGCCGCTGCCACCAGCCGCGTTGTATTCGTGTGCGCGTGCCCGCCCATCGGCCAGTTCGTGCATGTAGTGGGGCAGGGCCAAAGGACCCGTCGCCCGCGGTCGCTTGACGGGCAGCAGGAAGGGATTCAGTGCTCGCTCGTGCTCGAAGTCGCGCTCCGGCGACTCCCTGCGTGGGGGCGCCGCTTCTGGTGGCGCCTGTTGTGGGAGATCAGCAGGCTGGACGACAGGCTGTTGTTCCTGCGGCTCCAGCGGCGCCTGCTGTTGGACAGCCGGCGGCTGGGCATCCTCTAGGTCTTCGAAGCCCATGATGTCTACGTCGTTCTCAGTCTCCTCGTCCTCCTGCTTATCTTTAAACGGCGGCTCATCGTTCCCGGAGTCCTCGTCGTCGGATAGCTCCGTTAGCAGCTCCTCGGCCCGCTGGGCGTTGTAAAGAAAGGCGTGGCAGGCGCCGCACAACGGTTCCCCAAAGTTGGGTCCGTAGTAGCCGTTGCACACCCAGCAGGTGTTGCTGTTCTGCAATGCGAAAGGAAAGGGAAGACCGTCAACAAAAAGGAAAAGTCGACGAGCGGCGACTGGGGCTTGTTGTATACACACCGAAAAGGAGAACGTGGGCTCGATCAGCTGTAGCTTGTCCTTGTCCGCCTCGTCCGGGTCGTCCATCTCGTCGCTGCTGGCAGCCAGAGCCTCCAGCAGCTGCTCCTGGTCCTTGTCCTGCTGCGCTGGCACGCAGCTAGTCATTTTTTAAGAACTCCCGAATCTTGCGAAAACTAAAAAACACTTTGTGCGTACTAATGTGACCGTCCGCGAACTGACGGGAACGTCAGTTGCCGATTGCAATGCACATTTCTGCCATCTCTAGGACAATCGTTCGATAACCAAAACAAAACAGCTGCGACATCACGTCACACGTGCAATTTATGCGAAATTCCCCCGAAATATGAAGCCGAAAAAGAAACTAGGCAAGTTACAAAGCGTAGGACCATAAGAAACCCCACTAACCATTACGCTTATTTCAGGAGTTGGGCTAAGCCGGGAGGAGCGCCAGGTGCTGGTCATCGGTGAAATAATTCATGAGCTGTTGCAGGCGCACGAAGCCAAGAAAGATGTAAATCTAAATAGGATGAAGTCGCTGGTTTCCTCCAAATACGGACTGGACAGCTCGCCGCGCCTAGTGGACATCATCGCAGCTGTGCCGCAGGACGCCAAGAAGATCCTGCTCCCCAAGCTGCGGGCCAAGCCCATTCGCACAGCTAGCGGAGTAAGTCAGACTTTTACCTTGGATGGTAATCCTGTATCCTTTACTTTCTAATACGCATAATAATTACATCTATTCAGATTGCCGTGGTGGCCGTTATGTGCAAGCCCCATCGCTGCCCGCACATCAACATGACGGGTAACATTTGCGTCTACTGCCCCGGCGGCCCGGACAGCGACTTTGAGTACTCGACACAGTCGTACACGGGCTATGAGCCCACCTCAATGCGGGCGATCCGGGCGCGATACGATCCCTTTCTGCAGACCCGCCACCGTGTCGAGCAGCTGAAGCAACTGGGCCACAGTGTGGACAAGGTGGAGTTCATTGTAATGGGCGGCACGTTCATGTGCTTGGCGGAAGAGTACCGCGACTACTTTATCCGCAACCTGCACGATGCCCTTTCCGGTCACAGCAGTGCCAACGTTGCGGAGGCAGTTCGTTACTCAGAAAAGTCGCGCACCAAGTGTATTGGCATCACGATCGAAACGCGACCTGATTATTGCCTTAAGCGGCACATCTCAGACATGCTCAACTATGGATGCACTCGGCTGGAGATTGGCGTTCAGTCCGTTTACGAGGATGTGGCGAGGGATACGAATCGGGGCCACACAGTGCGGGCGGTGTGCGAGAGCTTTCAGCTGGGCAAAGATGCCGGCTACAAGATAGTGGCGCATATGATGCCCGATCTGCCCAACGTGGACTTTGAGCGTGACATCGAGCAGTTCATTGAATACTTTGAGAATCCCGCCTTCCGCTCCGACGGCCTGAAGATCTACCCCACACTGGTCATACGCGGCACAGGGCTCTATGAGCTGTGGAAGACGGGACGTTACAAGTCCTATCCGCCATCAATGCTAGTCGACTTGGTGGCCAAGATCCTGGCACTCGTACCACCCTGGACTCGAGTCTACCGGGTACAGCGCGACATTCCCATGCCGCTGGTTAGGTGAGTTATCGAGGGAGGTCTTATTTAAGTGAATTAAACGTATTTCTTCCTTTTCAGTTCTGGCGTGGAGCACGGCAATCTCCGCGAGCTGGCTCTGGCCCGCATGAAGGATCTGGGAACGACGTGTCGTGATGTGAGGACGCGAGAAGTGGGCATCCAAGAGATCCACAACAAGGTGCGTCCGTATGAAATTGAATTAATACGCCGCGACTATGTAGCCAACGGCGGATGGGAAACGTTTCTATCGTATGAGGATCCCGAGCAAGACATCCTGGTCGGTCTTCTTAGGTTGCGTAAGTGCTCACCGGACACTTTCCGTCCGGAACTAAAAGGGGCGTGTTCCATTGTTCGCGAACTGCACGTGTATGGATCGGTTGTGCCGGTTAATGCTCGGGACCCCACAAAGTTCCAGCACCAGGGCTTCGGCATGCTGCTGATGGAGGAGGCAGAGCGAATTTCTCGCGAGGAACACGGCAGCACCAAGTTGGCGGTCATATCGGGAGTGGGCACAAGGAACTATTACCGCAAACTTGGCTACGAGCTCGACGGGCCGTACATGTCAAAGAGCATAACTTAATATGGAAAACTTTGGTAATGAGCCTTAAATAAATAATATACTTAACTGATGTTTGTTGTGTTTTTCAAGGTTGGAGCTACCTTTAAAGTCATGCGCCAGATATGCATGTGTATTATTTGTTTTGTAATTCATAGCTCGCCACGAGCCTCATTTGGCCCATTTGCCCCGACCCAAATAACAAAAAGAGCTCTAAAATCGGTCAACTATGGATTAAACATTTATATTTGATCACGATAGGAGCAGTAAGATTTCGCTACTTAAGCCTATGTTCCTATGTACATTATTATATACCGAATCGGCGACAGTTTGACTTTCATCTGATAGCGAGGAATCGAAGAATAGTTCTCTCAAAGTACAACATTTTTGGCTTCGATATTTTATATGAATGTTAATCGCTCGTCAACTACTCGTTGCTCGCAAATAAACCCAGAGTCGCATACATAAACATAAATAAATAAGATTATTTTCAAAAGTTATAGAAAATGCTCAAGAGAATGTTAAACAATGGCCTCCGCCGAACCAAAGACCATAAATATTATCCAACCCACTAGATTGATGCCCGCCGCCGCGCTGAAAACCATCGGCCAGCTCTGGGTGAGTTCCAGAATGTGTCCGGCGAGATAGACACCGAGGAAACCAGGAATCGCGCCCACTGTGTTCATCAAGCCAAAGACGCTGCCCGAATGCATGGGTGCCAGGTCCTGGGGATTAACAGTCACCGCATTGTTGTGGAAGCCCGTCCCACCAATGATGATGGTCATGCAGATCAAGGCGGTGTGGAAGTCCAAGGTGCGGCTCATTACAAACAGGGCTAGGTTCTGTGCCGCAAAGCAGCAGCTCTGGATGAGCTTACGTACCGTAGTGGTGTTCCAGTCGCGGGCGAGTAATTTTGTGGTCAAGTACTTGGCGAACAGAGTGCACGGCGGCAGGGCCAGCCAGGGGATCATGTTGACCACCCAGCCTTTGGCGTGTGGGAAGCCGTCGTGGAAGTACGTTGGCAGCCACGAGAGGAGCACAAAGAAGCAGTTCATCTCGCAGGCGTGTGTAAGCACACAGGCCCAGAACGACAGCCGGCTGAAGTAGCGCAGCCAGGGTACCGCTGTCGTCTCTGATGGACTCTTGTTCGCGCACAGGCGAGAGGGTGTGGCAATGTTGATGATCCTGTTCCGCTCTCCGGCCATCGCGTAGTAGCGTAGAACAAGCGCCCATGCGACGCCCATCAGGCCAATAACCCGAAAGACATACGACCAGCCGAAGTAATCCAGCAGAAATGAGCCCATAATTCCGGTAAGCAAAGTTCCCAAGGCGGAGCCGGCTGTGAGCAGGCCAAAGAAGCTACTGCGCTCGTTGGGGCAGAGGTTCTACAAGTGTGAGTTACGGATTTACGTTGAATTCACCCATAGTTGTTTCGCTCACTCACCTGACTGGTCAGGCTTATCATACTGGGAAAGTGGACGCCCTGGAGGGCGCCGTTCAAAATGCGTATGGCCACGATGAAAGGGATGGCGTAGCTTTTGATGGAACCGGCCGACCAGATGATCGTGGGCATCAGGAATGTGATAAGCGACCAGCCGAAGGCCGCGCACAGGATGACCCGCTGGCCGCCGAATCGGTCGCTGAAGTAGCCGCCCACCACCTGGGTCAGGGTGTATCCCCAGAAGAAGGAGCTGAGCACGGTGCCGGAGTCGGTCTTGCTCCACTTTTGGGCGGAGGCGACAGCCGGCACCAGTAGCGGCATCGTAGTGCGGGTGGAGTACAGCATGCAGGTGCCCGTTATCAGGGTGATGAACCACACGCGCTTCTCGTGCCTGCAAAGAAACCCTCAGTTTGATTGGTGCTTAGAGGCTCAGTGTCAGCTTTTCCCACCTGGTCCATATACTCTGCGTGTCCACCAACTCCCCGCGCAGCAGCGAATATTTAAGTTTCTCATCCATGGTGACAGGCCCGTGACTCTGGAACAACTGCGTCCGATCTTATCCTATTCTGACTGCTTTTGCTGGTGACCACTGACGTTCACGTCACACATTTCAGCTCCCAAATGCTGCGCCGCTTGCCGTTGTGGCATATTCTAAAGTTTGTTTACTTTCATTCAGTTTGGTAGTAGCACGTTGTGTACTTGCGCAGCGCCTCTTAAAATTATGTTTTTACGTGGCCACTTTTCGCAACGGCAGCTGCGGCATTGCGTGGCCTGGTCGACTTATAAATGCACTCTGCTATGAATGCATGTTGGAGCGAGCATGAAATTCCCATTAAAATATTATCATATGGATTGCTTCATTAGATACTCTATTTCTATACTCTATATTATGTCTGCGAAATAACATTCATTGTATTAGTCCAAGTATTACTGGAAGATATGATGCTAAAGACCCCATGTACTCGGTTATAGGGTGTACACTTAATAGTATGACCGTGTCTTGCCAATTAGGGATGCTTTCCTGTAAAAGACCGCAATTTTTAAATGTACGTCAAAATAGCGTCGCATAGTTAGCGTCGAATCGCAACGCTGGGACACGGAACACGGAGATCGTTTTTTATTTTTAATAAATTTAAAAAATAACCATAATTTGGCCAAAGCTAAGTTATTTGTTAAAGTAATCTTCAAGTCCGCTTTTCAAAATAAAAACAATTTAAATTTTATTAAAATTTAGATAAATTTAATGATGTAACCCCTTATAAAATTTTGAAAAATAAGAAAATTTTTATTTCTAATTTTTTTAAAGACTTTTATTAATAAATAATTAAGATTTTAACGGCGAATCGAAAGATATACGACGTTTGGCTAATATATCATCGTGGCCATAATATGCTCTCCAGAAGACATTAAATATTCGCATTTTTCAATCGACATTTTAATACCCTAATTTCAGAGTTAAAAATATCTATTACTTTGTCAAAACCGCCTTAATTTCAATTCGGAAAGCTTTTCTTTGTTAGATTTTATTTGGTTAATTAATCTGCATATTTAGTTTAGAGATCAGAAGAAATAAATTTTTACCCAATTTTTGACAATTTTAATGATGTAACCCCTTATCATTTTTTCAAAAATTGGTCAACATTTTTTTGTTCCATATTTAAATTATTTTAATTCTAACTAATTAAGATTTTAACGGCGAATCGAATAGTATACGGCATTTGGCTGTCATTCCATTTTTGGCTAAATTATGGTCTTCAGAAGACATCAAACTCGGATTTTGGGGTCCTTAAATCGGCATTTTTATAT
>VNKC01001607.1:0-60489 GCA_008042775.1 Drosophila pectinifera | reverse complement strand
ATGCTTAAACCTGAGGTCTTCTGAACAGCATATTTTGGCCAAAAATGGAATTTAAGCAAAACGCCGTATATGGTTCGATTCACCGTTAAGAGCTTAATTATTTCTGTTATAAATTTTTTTAGCCTTGAGTTGTCCCTAAAATTAGGACATAAAAAACCCCATTTAAGGGCCCAAAAATGCTTAAGCCTGAGGTCTTCTGAACAGCATATTTTGGCCAAAAATGGAATTTAAGCAAAACGCCGTATATGGTTCGATTCACCGTTAAAAGCTTAATTATTTAGCAATAAAATACTTGAAAATGTTAGAAAAAAATTTTTGGCAATATTTGAAAAATTGATAAGGGGTTACATCATTAAAATTGTCAAAAATTGGCCAAAAATTTATTTTTTTTTATCTCTAAACTCAATATGCAGATTAGTTAACCTAATAAAAACTAGCACAGAACTGCTTTCCGAATTGAATTTAAGGCTGTTTTGGCTTAATTATGCTTATTTTTAAGGAATGCAGAAGGCGACTGCAGCAGCTGCCAGCAATATTTATCAAATACACAGAACACCCTGTGCGCCCTAAAAGAATGCTATACAAAATTCCAAATCCACTGCAAAAGTCGTTTGGGAATTGAATTTTAAGCTGTTTTGACTTAGTTATGATCAACTTTTTATAAATTAAATTCAACCAATATCGATAACAAAACCGATTGTCAATAAACTTTAAGCAAAATACACAACTATATCGGGTCGATAAATAATTTAAAAATCACGAAAGTTACTATTGATTTGGTTCAGGAAGATAAACATGGAAGTTATTCGACAATATAGGTCGTCTCAGGCGGTTAGTCGCGTTTCCTAAACCTCAAGTTCCGGGTTCAAGTCCCGGAATTAATAAAATGCTCTGAAAATTGCCTGAAGTTTTAAAAATGCTGCGACATTTATTCGGCTAGGTAAACAGCTGGCTTAAGCCATTTTGCAGCAGCAGGACAGAGCAGTCTTAGATGGTTTTTCGCACATTTTCTCGGCTGTCTCTCTGTTTCGGGGGAAAACCGCTTAGGAAAGTGTCAGGCGAAATGAAATTCTTTATTTTAATAATGCAAGTTTGCACATTTTTAATTGTGCAGCCGACAGCTGCAAGAACTTGGCTGCTCACTTGACCCACAAAGGTGCGGCGACCACTGCAACCGGGGGGTCAGGTGAGAACTGGGCGGAAGGCGAGGGTGGAAGTGGTGGAAGTGGGCGAGGTGAGGCGACAAAAACCGCGCTTGCCATAAAGGGACGCTGCAAGGACATTACGACTAAATGTAAACAGCTTAATTAAAAAATAAAACTCCGTTACGGCACGTACAAGGAAAAACAACGCACGGGGTAAATACCGCACAACGCCGCCCACCTGGGGAGGCTTTCCCAGCACGTGTGTGTGGCGTCGCGGCGCTCTCTTTATTTGCTTAAATGCACAAAAGTGTTTTTAATTTAATTTTTCGTCTTTTTGCACACACATCTCTCTCCTACTTTGCTCTTTGATGCAGTTCCTAATTAAAACGAAAGTAATTCTTCATCAGCAACTGGGGTAAGTTAAAATAATTTTCTTGCCACCGCTCGCCGCGCGGCAGCCATTGAAGTGCTCATTAAAAATGTTTCAAACCGGTTGCAGTCTTAAATATACTTCTAAAAAAAGAAATAATAACTGAGGCTCAAATGTTTGCGGTGTTTTTAGCGAGGAACTTAAAATTATTTGCTCTGGAGTCTGGCGCCAGTGCTTCTCATCGCCCCGTTGTGTCGTCACCATCGTCGTCAGCTGTTCGAGTGTTTTCCAAGTCGAAACTTTTCTTTTAAATATTTTCCATACTTATCCCCATGTGCTGGCAAAGTTTTATGCATACGCATTAATGTGAAAAGGAGGAAAAGCGGTGGCGGGGAGGGTGAAAATGGGAGAATCCCTTCGGAAGGTCCTTGGCAAATGCAAGTACCCTTGCTCCCCCTTATGCATAAGTATTAAAAGCAATTGCCGGGCGAAGGTTTATGCTAAAGTTTCGCAGCTAATGATAACTTTTATTTTAGGCATGGTGAAGCAGCAATGCCTCTTTGTTTATTGTTTATTTATTGGGAATTACGGGACAAAATGGAGAATACCTAAGCAAGAGCCTAAAATTACAATAAATTATTGAATATATAAGTTGTTGTTCTAAATATATTAAATCTCTTAAGTGCTCTTAAACGAATTTGTATGACTAAATACTAATAAATATAATTAGGAAAATTGATTAACATACAATTTAAAGTTGAATTTAATTACAAAGAAATACAACTGAATCATTTTAAGGGAAGTAGACTATGCTCTTTCAAATACATATAATTTATATCATAATTTCCCATCTCATTAATAATCTAATCCCTGTAGCAACCCTCGCAATTCAGTGAGGCGTGCAGTGCATGCTTCCCCAATTTGCATGCCAAATTGTTTACTTCTTTCATTCCAATGTACTTTATCAATTTGAATTTGAGTTGAGTTGCATGTTTCGGATTCTTTTAGCGCAGAGGAGCTCTTGGCTGGTTTGAATTAGTTTCCCAAATGAAATTTCCGCAAAGAAACCATGAAAAATGGCTAGAGATTTCCGAGGATAAGCAACAATTTGATTTAGCGGGTTGACTGCACTCGAATGTCGTGCATAAAGTTTTGTAGCTTTTCGAAATGGCTTTCCCAAAAGCACCCACCGAAACACCTACATACGGCCCACCACCCCACTTCAGACTCTTGGGTAACCTACCTGATCCACCTGTACCACAGCCCTTCCTTCCAAATGACGCTATCAAAGCCGGCGAATGTCTATTTAATTGTGTCTGCAACGGTGTCGGCATGTCGATGTTTGCAAAACGCCCGTCGCCCACGCCCCACACCCCACATCCCACGCCCCACATCCCACGCCCACCTTTCTAATGGCAGCATCAAATGCACTTTGGCCCACGGTCCCGTTAACTGACACATCCAGCAGCGATGGCGCATTTTAAACTGCGCAAAAGATAGCTAAATCGAGTAATAGTAATTATAATTTGTACACAAAGATCTTGCTACACATCTTTCACGTAATTAATATGTCTTTAATTAATGAATATCTTCAAAAATAGTTAGAGTTTGACAAACCAATAAAATACTACAGTTCAATGTGGCCATATGTAACTAAGACCAGAAAATAGCCAAGTTGGCCACACTGGTGTGGCAAGAGAAGTCGCAGGTGTTGCAGCGCGGGAGGGAGTCTGCGGTGCGGTGGCCTCACCTGCAACTCGGAATGTGAAGCGGGTGTGTGTGTGGGTGGCAAATGAAGCCATAAAGTATGATTTCGCCTGCTCATGCTCATTATCACGTAGCGATGTCGTGTAATCGTCATGCTCACGATAATGATGATGTTAACCAAGTGGAGATCGCTATAGCTCCCGCTCCGCTCTCCCTCTGCCTCTCCCTCACCCTATCCCTGTTCAGTAGTGTGAATCCCGGGTCCATTTATTTTCCTGCATCTGCGCTACGCTAGTAAACTTCCTGACCAAAACTGACACTTTCATGAAACAATTTAAAAAGTCATTGTCATCTCTGGCCGGGGCAAGTCCCTCCCAACTTGCCGCCTTTTTAACTGTCCTGTCAATGGCAACGTCATTTGTTTTGTTGCCCATTACGACGACGGTCAGTGTCCTGCGAGTTGAGAACAAAATTGTCATTGCTCCTCCTCTGCTCCAGCTGCCCGGGTGCACTCCAATTGGAGCTGAAGCAATCCGCTCCTCCACTGGGCGTTATCTGGGGCAGTATCACGACTTGGTCAAGCAGTTAGTCACCTCCGCACATCCTTGCCCGAGATGATAGGGTGTTTTGGATGCGTCGTGGCACTGGTTTGTGTCGAGAAACTTTTTAACTATGGGAGTTTCGGTTATCCTTTGTCTTCGCCGCTTACGTGACAGTGCAATTTCGGAAATAATTTCAAGTCCTCAAGTCAAGTCCCCCGAAGTTGTGAGTTATTGAAAATGGAAGCTAGTCAGCAGATGAGGCTACAATGCATATGTAGAAGGTGTAATAAAACCCTTAATTGTTCGACTATCCAATGAAATTAGTACCTCACCAAACAGGGATTTGCTACGCAACAAATAGTATAAAATAAATACCCGTCAAGGGCTTTCCCGAGGAATGTGCCCGCATTTTGATTAAGGGACAATAACCCCGCAGCAAATGTTGCAGAAATTCATTATTGTAGCGTAATGACGGAAAGTGAAGGACGAGGAGGAGCTGGAGCTGGAGCCGGAGCAGCAGATGGCAATGGCTCCCAACAGTGTAATTTGTGCGAGCCAAAGCCACAGGATTTTATTGAGCGGAAAATTAAAAGCATAAAATTGCACGCTTTAAATTTGAGTGCAGCGAAAACTGGCGAGAGCTGGCAGCACCAGAAGCCACCACCGCACCCGCAAAGTGTCGGAGCACATAGCTCCAAGATTGCCACAAAGAAGCAGGAGCCAGTCAGACCTCATCCTCCCGGACGCAGCCTGCATTCTGCGGCTCCTGGACTCACGTGCATACTAAATTCAACTTATTGACAGGCTGCGCAGGAAACGTGTTCCGATAAGCGGCCAGGTGAGTGAGTTGCACCTGTAACCCGGTCGGGAAAAGATTTTCCAGTTGAGAAATGGCCACATCGGCATTAGTTCACCCATGAATCTTGCCACCGACAGCGGGCACCAATCTTAATTACAACTTTATGACACATTTATGGGGCCGGAAAATGGGGAGAACTTCGCTTATCAGCTTATCAGGGAACAGGCCTGGTACAGGTCGATGTGAAATCTTGAATTTTGGACTGTTTTGGACTGGTAATAAACTGGAAAGTAAAACTATTCACTTATTAACGATATGTAGTTAAATTTATTGAGTGAAAAGACTAAAATACATCCGTTTGGCATGACTTGGATTATTAAGAATGAAATGTCTCCTTCTTGGCATCGTCAGTTGGGGACACGGAGAAAGCTCCTCCGTAAAAAATGAGCATAAGCCGGCTTTCAATGGGAAACCCATTTTGTTCAAATGCTACGCCCCATCCTGGGCATAACCGGCGGCATCCACTCGTCGAAGGCGGGGACGTCGAACAGCGGATGGTTGTTGAGGATGTCAAAGCGGACGACCTTGTAGGTGGAGATGAGCCACTGGCCCATGCATCGGTTGTTCTCCCGCACGTTGCCCAGTTTGGTGGGTGAGACGGAGTAGTCGCGCCGGAAGCGCATGAAGACCTCGGAGAAGATCAGCGGGTGCGAGACCTGCAGCTGCGCGGGATCCACATAGCGGTCCACCAGCTCCGCCATCTCCCGGAGCTCCGACGGCGAACGGAAGTCGTTGGACCGGCGCAGCGCCACATAGACAACGTCCAAGAAGGCGAACCGGTGATCGTAGTGGCGCAGTAGCTGAACCTTGAGCGGAATAGCCCGCCGGAAGTGGCTCCTCTCGAAGCGCATCATGGTGAGCCGCCAGTCGGGAGGCTCGTCCAGCAGATCGTGCTTGATCTGCTTGAAGCCCATAGGCGTGCTGCAGCGCTCGACGTTACGGTTGCGCCGGCGCCGCACAAAGTCGGTGAAGACGGCGGCCGCCTGGCACGAGTTCTCCAGAAAGTCGCGCTCCGAGAAGTCCCAGTCCCACAGCAGCTTCAGCCGGAGCAGGGAGAGCTTGGTGGCCAGTCGGCTCAACGGACTGTAGAAGTAGACCATGGACGGCAGGGATATCTCAGGCGGCTCATCCTTGGACACAACCACATCCAGTTCGATGTCCAGTCTGCGGTCCGACGGAGAAGGAGCGGGTGTCTGTGCTGAGGACGAGCCCAGTCTGGAGGACACATGGTGCAGCACGTGGCGCGGGCGGCACTTGTTCATCAGCTGCCGGTGAATCCTCATCATTACATAGCTTAATTTGGTTATAATTTTGTCAAACACAAGCCGGAATAATAATCAAGGCGAACGGAATACATGTGTGTAAGCTAATGTGAGTGAGCATTTGGCATTGAATGCTCGGGCCTCCGTGTGAGAGGATCGAGGGAGGGGAGATGTGCCACTGCAATTAGGGCTTACACTGGGACAAGAACGTTGTGGTAAATCGGGACTTAAATAGATATTTTATATGGTTATTATAATAAATAGAATCCCCGATTCGGTAATGTACAACTTTTCTTAAAAAATACACAAGGCAAACTGGATTTTACTATTTTCGGTGAAAGTATGACATATATTTCTATAGAGAGCTAAGGAAGTAGTCGGACTTAGGAGAGCTAAGAATCCATTAAATGCACTTGCATTTCTTGTTAAAATCCAATCTAAGCTACCGTGTGGGCGAGATAACAATGAAGTCCTAATTGAGCCGACATGGCAGGGAATCGAGTCCGCCAGGGAGGGCTCCTGGCTCCCGCAGGAGCTGTGCAGACACTGATTCAACAGCATGCAATTATCGAATGCATTAGCAAATGCAGAGTGCGGCTCCTCCCACCCACCTCTGCCTTGGCCTTGGCCCTCGGCCCGTCCTGAGCCCACCCACCCGCATTTGTTTGCCCAAGCTATCCGTTCAGCTATCCGAGCCGGATCCGGGGCGAGCAAACAATGCAAATAGGGAGCCCGGAGGGCGCGACGCCGACGCCCATCAGGCAGCTCAAGTAGACCTTCCTGAGTCCTGGTCCCGGGTCTCCTCTCTCTCTCAGTATTTGCCATTATTACTCCACATCGGGTTAATTGCTTGACAATTGATTTCGTTTGCAAAATATGCAAATGTTTAGGCATAATTCAATGGATGTCTATTGCCCGGGCAGCACAGAAATATAGGAGGGACAAACATCTGGGGGAGAACTAATAGCCATTATTCATTGAGCCCTGCAGGTAATTCCCCTAATTATAGAGGAAACAATTAAGCAAAAGTACAGTCTACTCACCACGAACCAGTACAGTTGCCGGCAAAACATCCAAAGAACTCGTTGACTTCGATGCAAAGTGTAACGATTAAAATAAAATAATAGCCTGCAGCTATTATTTGTCGAGTTAATTCCCCAAATTAGGAGGCGCGGCTGGCGCACATATCTAAGTCTTTGGCTTTCCTTGGAATGATGAATTGATGCCTAGTTCTGCGAGAGGAAAAACCTTTTCAGGCTGCCAACTGAGTATGCAAATCCCCCACACAAAATCGTTTCAGTTTGATGCCTGCGAAGGCCTTAACTATTCAGAAGACACACAGCCGAGTACACACATCGCCGGAATGCCAAAATGCCAACCTATCCATCCATGGCTGATGCCGTCGATTTATCAAACGAAATATGAAATGAACGATACGGAATAAACCTACGACAATGAAGTTCGGCGAGCATGAATAAATGCAGCAGAAACGGAGGAGCGGGCGGGCACGGAGATGACTTCCTCCGTTTGCCAGAGCATTTTTGGGCCCACAAAATCCCCGTGTAATCCCCGGCCAAAACAGAGACACACTCACGGAGATGTATCATCACAATAAAATATGTTAAGCGAATACGGAAGCTGGGGGGCGAGGCGCAGCGGGGGAAACTAAACAATAAGCCAAAAAGCACGCTTGATTAAGTTTAACTTCCGGTCTGTTATAAATTGAGCATTTATGTGGGATTTGTTTGCGAAAACAGTTTCTGCTTTGCCGAAGAGCCAGGCCCCACCGAACAAAAAATCTATGCTATCCATCCATCGGGCTGCCAAACGAGACAAATGTTTAGGCCAACACACACGGCGCTCACATACACACACACACACCTCGCATGTCTATTTCCGGCGGAAGTGGTGAATAAAACATGAAACGGAATAAAATGACGGGGCAGAGGTGGAAAACGAGAACTTTTAGTGGCCAAAAGCGAACATCCGCTGGGCAGGCCAGAGAGATTTTTCTGCTGAATTTTGTTTGTGTTTTGTTGTTTGTTTACCTTGGGCGCAAATGGCTAAATTATTCCTGACCCGGCCAATCGAAGGGTCCAAATAAAAATTAAATGGCAAACATTTTACCGAGGCAGCACAGCTCAGGCAGGCAGGCAGCTCGAGCCTGCTGCAGCTCCTCTGGCAGTTAATATCCGTAGATAAAATATTCAATTTCCCCCGATTGACAAACTTAGGAAATAACTATCGGGCGGTGCCAGAGAGATGCAGAGGCACCCACCTGGCTGGAAGGACATCGAGATATGGAAAAAGCCTTGCATATATGTATATTCTGCTTATCAGATATAATATTGCAGTTGGACATCTTGAGCGGGTTGGCCAGCTCGGCACTTTAAAATCTCTTCTTTGGTCGTTGAAATCCCAGTTATCCCTGAGTGCCGCTGGCAGTCGAGCAGACCAAATCCTAGCCAGAGAGTGCTTCATCAACGATCTGTGGCTTCGCTTGGCCGCAAATTATTTCACCAGGACTCGCAGGACAGGGCAACTAAAGCCTAAACCAAAGCTTTCAGCAACATGCCGGGTCCTGGCACAGGGGGAATCACAAAAGGATAGGACTTTTAGTTGAATACCAGCTTATACTATGAGTCTGAACAGAAGCTCTCTAGTTTAAGAACTTTGAACTTATCAGCGGATCGAATTCCAAGCACACAAGGGGTCTCCTTCTCAACTTGTTTAACATTATGATTTATTACTATTCGTATGTTCACCTCTAATGATAATAGTAAGCGACGGGGATGCTGCCAAAGCCGTAGATGGGATCGCACTGCCTGGAACAGGCCGGCGGGCCGGATGGGTAGATGCAGCTGGAGCAGCGGCCGAGGCAGGGGAAGCTATAGCCCCGGCAGACCGCTCCGTAGGGCGGAGGACACAGCTGCTTCCGCGGCGGCCTGTGCATTCTGCAGACCAAATCGTTCGAGGGACACCCGTTCTTCTTTTCCTTTTTGGGCACTCGCCTTCGCTTGGGCTTCTTTCGCTTGGGTTCGGGCTCTGGCTCGAGCTCGAGCTCGGGCTCGGGCTCGGGTTTCAGCTCAAGCTCGGGCTCAGGTTCCGGCTCGGCTTCCGGTTGAGGCTCGGGCTTCACGCGCCACTCGGAGATCGTTCTCTCGTAGACCGTCATTTTCTGCAAGGAGTCCGTATGGGGATTCTTCGAAGCGGTCTCCTGCCTGTTGGTTACTTGCACATGAATGGTGCTCGCGCCGTCGAAGTCAGACTGCCGTGGCTTGGGCACTTTGCGACTGAACACCATTTGCTCATTCGAGTCCCGCTTTATCCCGTTCTTCGCAGTGGAGCCTCTGGATGTATAAGGAGTAGGATGAGTAGCATTTCTTAATACAATTTAATTTAACCCTACCGGGACCATTTTCTTTTGGGTGCGTTCGCGTTGTAGTTGGTCATTTTCTTGGGCTTCGGCACCAACACATCCTTGCCGGAGGGCGAGCGACTCTCGGGCTTCAGGTGGATGACTGGCGTGCGCGTTGGTGACCCCGACTTGAGCGGACTTCCGGGACGTGGGCTTTTAGGTGGCGATCGTGCGAGTGGTGACCGTGGTGACTGCGTCATTGGCGACTGTGTCACTGGTGACTGTGCCATTGGGGACTGTGCCAATGGTGACTGTGCCAATGGTGACTGTGCCACTGGTGACTGTGTCACTGGTGACTGACCCATTGGGGACTGTGTCACTGGTGACTGTGCCACTGGTGACTGTGCCACTGGTGACTGTGCCCCTGGTGACGGCGTCACTGGTGACTGACCCATTGGGGACTGTGTCACTGGTGACTGACCCATTGGTGACTGACCCATTGGGGACTGTGTCACTGGTGACTGTGCCACTGGTGACTGTGCCACTGGTGACTGTGCCACTGGTGACTGTGCCACTGTTGACGGTGTCACTGGTGACCTTGCACGGGAGGCGGGGGTTTTGTCCTGCGTAATTAGCTGCGTTACCTTCCTCCCGCTGGGATTCTCGTAGTCGCGCTCATATGTGGTATTACTGCGGTAGACGAGGTAATCCTTCTGTTCCGTCGGAGAGTTACTGGCCGTTGGAGCAGTGGACATCTTCAGTTGTTCCAGTATCGGCTCCAAGTCCGACACGTCCTTGGTCCTGCCGGGAACCTGTACGTATATCGGTTCGATTTCTTCTTCGAAAAAGGTCTGAATCCGCTGGCTATCCTCGGGGGTGTTGCTTTTGACCGTCTTGGACGTCACGGTGTGACTCTGCACAGACTCCTTGATCGCATTGGTGCCATCGGTCGGGATAGTCATGATGGACTGGACCTCCTCGGTCGTAATCTCCACTTCGCCGGTACGATGTCTCACCTTCTTTTCCTGCGTCGTTACATCGATGAGTTGAATGAGCTCGACTGGCGGCGAAGGCGCCTGTTCTGGCGTCGGAGGTGCCGGTTCTGGCGGTGTAGGTGCCGGTTCTGGCGGAGGAGGTGGCGACGGTCCATCCTCTGTTTGAACTCCCATTTCGTGGGTCACCACGCACTGACACGAGCAGCATCCCCTTGACCTGCGGCACTTCCTGGCGCACTGTCGTCCGGGGCAACCTTGACTACCACAACCATTTTGGCGATGTGATTGGGGGGAGTTCTGGTAAGGGGTTCGAGACAGTGGCTGCACGTAGCTGGGTTGTTGGATAGAATTTCCCAAAAATTGTTGGGCATTGTGCGGAGGAGATTGCTGGCCAGTGTTCCAAAGAGGTGGCTGGACATCGTTCCGAAAAGATTGCTGGCCAAAGTACCCATATTCCTGGTACCCGTTTTCAGGAAATGGCTGAGGAGATTCCTGGATAATATTTTGTGCATATTCCCGAGGAAAATCCTGAGCAACTCCCTGAGGAGTGGGTGCACTCCTTCCATGACCACAGCAAGGCGACCGTCGACAGTTCCTGGAACTGGGGCATGATCGCGTCTCCGCAGGACTGCAATTCGCAGGACAGGTCATCATCGCCCTGTTGGACATCCTCCTACCGAACTGACACCGAGCACACTGGCAGGGTTCGCTCGTCGATTGGCAGCGGTTCAACATCGCCGATACCCGGGACACCCTTTGCACGCACTACGGACCACGGATCACTGATCACTTTTGGCACTCTTTCGGGACCAGGAGAGGAAACATTTAACAATTTTTGGTCTGAGAAAACATCAAAATGGATAGGGCAGGGCATGCTCTAAGGAACCAAGTGCAACTAATGAACCCTTTATCGAGGTCGCCCTTGACTGTTAGCTCTACAAATCACCTCAAGGCTGCCCCAAAGTCAGTTCCGAATCATTCCCTGTTCCGACTATTGCGACATAGACACAGTTTTATATTTAACGAAATTTTTAGAGTACGAAATTTGGACGCCGATTGAAGCGCCATGAGTTTCCAGAAGCAGCTGGATGAGTTCAACCAGAAGTTGGACGTGGCCCAGTGGTACTTGGGCGTCTCGACGCACCAGGAGGAGGCGATCTTCAGCATGCACGAGAAGCTGCGGGACGACTTCGAGCAGGCGACGGGCACCAACATGTTCCGTGCCTTGGTATCTCTGGGCATTAAGCCCGTGCTCCCACCCAGCACGATCAGGCGGATTGTCCAACTGAGCAGGAACAACATCCTGGCCTTCCTCTTCTTCATTCACGAGGGCTACTACAAGACCTGCCACCCGGACGGCGTCTATAGCATCAATGAGCAGCTGCTGATGATAGCCATTGCCAAGATCGATCTGCTGCCCACGCTCCGAGGCCTGGACAAGATCCTCCCGGCGCCACAGCTCCATCCCCTGGAGATCAAGCGGCTTCACCGCGCGGCTCACGAGCAGCTGAAGGCCCACGTGCAGGCGACGACATCGCCGATCGCCGCGGCAGCTCCGGCGAAGAAACCCTCCAAGAAGTCCCCGTACTTCCAGAGCCAGCCCAAGCCCGTCCAGAGGCTCTCCAACCTGACCACTCAGATTCCCGATTTCGTGGTGGGATTCAGCTTCTGGCCCAACAATGCTCCGCCCAATTACGGCGAGGAGGGCGAAGAGCCCTGGTTTGCCCAGTACCGCCTCAATCCCGGCCAGCGGTTGATCAAGAAGACCCTGTCCGACACGCTGGAGCGCTACTTTAAGCTGGGCAGCGTTGAAGGCAAGCAGGACGAGGACGGACCGGCCAACATGTGCCTGATCCACAAGGGACAGGTGGTGCAGGCCCAGCTGCTGCGGGACGAGCTGGCAGTCAAGGCCAGGGATCGCTGCCTGGAGCTCTTGGACATCTCCCAGCCCTACAGCAGGGTGCGGCGGGCGAGGATCGTGGCCCAGCTGGAGCACGACATCGACGTGATCATGGACCGCCACCGCAGGGCCATGCACTGCGACCAAATCAAGGTGCTCACCATTGAGAACGCGGACTGCGTGCTGTGCCAGAAGATGTTGGTATCACAGCCGTGGCCGGAGCCCGACGACCACGTCGGACGAGCCCTGGTCGGTGAGGACTGTGGTCTGGCCCACACGGCTGCCCTCGACTCCTATCGCGGTAGGCGACTGGAGGGCGGAGGTGGCAAGCCGGTAAGTAAATCGATCCAAACCAGAGCTGACCCTGGAGTGCATCCAAAGCGACACAGTCTGTTCATCAGGGCGAGCAGTCCTCTTCCACTTTGTTCAGCCTTTGCGCTGTTCCACTCCTAGTTCTACCCGCTCCTTCGTGACACAAAGTAATAGGTTAACCCTCCTCTTGATCCAGAAAAAGAACCCAAAAAATGATAAGGGGAAAAAGGGAAAAAAGCGAAAGCCAGTCCCGGAGCCACCGCAAGAGGAGCCCAAGAAGACAGTGCCGACATGGAAGCCACCTCCCCGCAAGCTCCACAACGATCCATTCCGCATATCGAAAATCGACTTCAAGGAGAAGGTGGAGAGGTGCATGCCGCCGCAGGCGATCTCGGAGTGCGATGTTCCGCCGGCTCCCAGGAAGACGGCCGTAGCCTTCGCCACGGCCGCGGGGAAGCTCCTTAAGAAGAGTCCGAAGTGCGACATGCAAGTGGTGGTGAAGAAGCGGAACAAGAAGAAGTTCTTCCGGGCACCCAGATCGAACAAGCCCTATCAGTTCAAGTACCATCGGGTCTTCCAGTCCGGCCAGCCGAGGCCCTTTGACCTGAAGCGGATAATGGCCAAGACGTTTGTGAAGGCTCTGAATAAATCGATTTCCGACGATCCAGAGGAACTGCTGGATTTCGAGAACCTGATGTCAGAGGACAATCTGGCAGACCAGGTGGCACCGGCGGGTGATGAGACCGAGCCAGACAAGCAACCCGAGCCAGACAAGCAACCCAAGCCAGACAAGCAACCCGAGCCAGAGCCAGTAAAGGAGTCGGAGCCCGATATGTTTATTGATCCTGATCCCTTTGATGAGGAGCACACCGACTGCGACAGCTGCGACACCTTGGACCGCTCCAGCAACCACAGTCGGCGCAGTCACGCCGACCACAAGGCGGAGATCGTGGAGGCGGTGGTGCAGTGTGCCAACACCATTTGGCAGAAGCAGGCCGCCATCAAGCGGATCAAGATGGAGCGCCAGGAGCGCCTGACCCAGCGGAATGCGCTCTCAATCAAGCCCGACGAGAAGTTCGATCCGGACAACGAGGAGCAAATGAATCGGCTGCTGAAGGACGGCCTCCGGGTGCTGCGCCAGGACCCGCGCTATGTGCTGGCCAGTCTGCCCAATGCCCACAAGCTGCCCGTACTGCGGGAGTGGATCAAGCGGCGGTACGGAAAGGCCTACAGCCAGAAGGAGCTGGACGCCAGCCTCCTGGAGTCGACCAGGATCTTCGAGCTGGTCACATTGGTGCAAAGCTTCATACCAACTCTCGACCAGAAGGGCCTGGACCGATTGACCAGATCCCAGGAGAACTTTGACCACTACCACCAGATCAAGAAGACGGCGAGTCAACTGGGACCTGACCCTTTAAGCTGAGCCAATAATTGTCCCTTTCCTCCTTCCACAGGGCTCCGCCGTGAAAAGGGACTTCCACAACGATCTGAACGACCGATACCTGAACACCATGAGCGCGGCCTGGAACGCCATGGGCAACTACCTGGTGCCGGGAGGGCCTCCCCGCAGGATCTTCTTCGCGTACATAGCCTCCAATCCGCAGGAGATCATGCGGGCGAAGACGTGGAACGGAGAGTTCCGAAACTACCGCGCGATGAGGGACAGGCGCAGGGAGATGGAGAGGGCCATGGGCAAGTCGGATGATTAGAGAACAATAAAGAATCAGACCTCAGACCTCAGACCTCAGACCTCAGACCTCAGAAACTTGTGAGCGAGTCTCGGTTGTACTTGGGCCTGGTGCAAGGCACCCTCTCCTTGTGAACCCTTGCTGGCCACATGCAGCTGAATCAAAGGTTGTTTAGGGTACTGTCTAGGTCCTGGAAAACTTGGGAGCCAGGCGGTGTCCACTCTCTCCCAGGTTGTTCAGGAAAAGTCAATTCCAATTGAGCTCGGGTCGGTCGGTGGGGCCCGCAAACAAGTTCAGTTAATTATGCAAGCCAGAAATATATTATCATAAATGTGCGTGGGGGTCTTCTGGGAAAAGCGTTTGCCCAATCCCTGGCCCGAGGTAGTTAATCTAATTCCAAGTCCCATGCAAACAGTCCCTTTTCCGGTGAATCATGTGGAATTTGGCCAGAGTCCCTTTGAGATGTTAGCCCGAGAATATTTATGGTCAACCGCTGACGTCTGCTGTTTTGCGGGCCTCACATTTGCATAGCAGTTTTGGCCAGAGGAGATCCATCATTTGGTGGCAAATATTTGCAGGCTTTTGTATCAACAAGTTGGGCATGTGGACGGCCTCTACCCCGCTGTTAGCCTGGCTTCCACTGGCGAGAGGGGAAGTCCCGCTGTTAGCTTGCGTTCCACAACTGAGAGAGTGCTCTTTTGCCAACGAAAGAGCGGCAAAATGGGATGGCAACCAAGCCAAGTCTTGGGCTATATCTGGTGGCACCTCTTCGGGCTTCGGGCTTCGCGGCAGTGCATGCAGCGATAGCTGGATGGATGGCCCTGCCAGTGGGTTAGCACTCCACTGACCCACTTGCGGTCGTGGTTAGTTGGCAGTTGACCTTTCCCTCGCTCACACGCACTCCCGATTTCAGGATAAAGTGCTGGGATGCGCGAACGCGGACTCCAATTAAATTCGAGTAACGATTTCCGTTTGGCGGCTGCTGGCTCCGTCAGCTCCTTCCCTCCGCAACTGCCACTTTTCTTGCTATTTTTCGCCTTGGCTTCCAATTGAAAATTATGCATGCACAGCCACTCCAGAACATAACAGACAATTAGAGTGGCAAGAAAATCTAGAGGAATGGGTTAAAATGAAAAAGAAGTCGGGTGTTAAGTGGGGGAACGGAGAGACAAGGACAAACGAGCTTGCAGACAGAAAATATCTATAGTTTTTTCTTAAATATATGTAATATGTATTGCAAAGTTTCGATTAAAGCCGCCTTGGAATAGGTCAGACTGTAAATAATTGGGAGTTATAGATTCAAAATGTGGATGAAGCTCCCAATAAAGCAAGGATCTTTTTCATTTCTGAAGTTCTGACATAATGTGGTGGCAATATTTAATTATTTTAATTACATTCTTTTACAACCCATTAAAAGTAGGGAGTTTATTTTAAATTATGCACTATCTTAAACTTCTTCCAGTGCTTCCTGCTTAACCCCTTAACATAAGATTCCTTTAAATCTGCCGAAGCATCATCGAGTTCAGTCTGTCGCCTGGGTTCTTGTAGTTCTCAACCAGTTCTTTGATTTGCTATTCCCTGCTGAAGATTTCCCTTTCTATTGCCGATTTCTAGATAAAAATCTCGTTCGACTAGGTTTCTTTCTTTTTGTTCTTGTACTCGAGTAAAACTGCGACACTCAATCCGTTGACGGATGAAATTATACACCCGAACCTGGGTCTGGGGTCTGGGGACCTGGACTGGGGACTGGAGACTGACACTGGGGACGGTGCTAAAAGGATCGTCGCAGGGAGGGAGGAGAGCGAGAGCAGGGCGAGGACGTGCGAGGCTGTCAGAGACAAGGACCAGCACCTGTGTGAGGTAAGGGCCCGAGTAAATCTACCTGGGCTACCTCCATCCCGCATCGGCAGCCGGGCTCCTCCTCAGCCAGGCGACGATGTATGGATAAATATGAGAGAAAAGGCGGCAATATGAAAGCCCTTCTGGCAAAGGGGAGAGCAGAACCGAGGAGATCCGAGGGAGATGTGAGAAATGTACATTTGGACAGGCTACACAGCCGGGCTAGGGCTACTCCATGGCGGCAGGGCGGCAGGGCGACGGGACGCAGACAGTCAGATGTCAAACATTCTTTTGACACTTTGTCATAGCATCTCCTCTCCCGGTGACACTTGTCAGCAGTCGGATTTCGCATTTCGAATTTCGCATTTCGGCGGAATGGAACGGAGAGTGGCGGGAGTTCCGCCGCAGTTGATTTATACTGCCGCTCGGAGCATATACGTCTATATAAGTACATCCATATGTATGCGTCTGCCCTTGTGGCTCTTGTGTCTTAATAGCATTTACTTATGGGATCGGCATCTGAATCGGAATCGGAATCGGAATCGCTCTGAATTCAATTTTGCTAATGCATGAACTCAGACAGAGACCTCTCTGGCGAAGATAACAAATCTGGTCCTTTTTCGGCTGACAGGCTACCTGTGGATGCGGATTTCGAGGGATAATGTATAAATAAGCAAACTCCGAAGGAAACCAGTTGATCATCAACCCTTTCTTTGCTTGGAAGGAAATCAGAATTTATGTTTTAGTTATAGCACAAAGTGTGTATCATCAGCCAAGTCGATCTAGCTGACCCTCAGTTCATTTCTATGCTAGATTTCAGAGCTATCTGGGTGAAACTTTCCCCTTGTCTAGTAGCCGCCATAGAAACGATTAAAAATTAATAGGAAACGTCCTAGGCGCCCAATTAAATCGCAATAATTACACAGAATTCCTGCCATCTCCCGAGGCCCTTAAATGGAGCTCAAAATATGATAATCAGCTCCCTGGCAACCTTCAAGTTTTCGAGAAAACCCAATTAGCGGGCACTAGCGAGTTGACGGCCATTTATCAGGGCATCTAATCTAATCCTTTCACTGGTCAAATAAATTAAAATGGAAAGCCCTTTTCGGCAGCGCCACTAAATTACACCAAAAGATAATTAACCTGCGCTGGCTCCAGACCTCGCGGAGAGTGAGTCGCGAATGGTTTTGCGGGCACTTTATTAGGTCTTCGACCCAGGAGCGGCGGCGGAAGCAGCCAGCGACGGGGCAGGGACCAAGGATGAGGCAGGGGGGGATTGCAAAATGGCGCAAATTATTGCAGGACAGCCGCCGAGGCGGCTTCGAGCTCTCGGCCGACCTCGTTGGCTATTTCCGTCGCCAGGCATTTTTCCAAATGAAGTTTCGCAAGTAATCATGAAAAAGGTAATTTAATAAAGCAAAATCGAGCAACACAAAACTAATTTACGGCCTGAAATTGCCTGTGAAAAGCGAGTGAAAACCCGAGAAAAATGCGGCCAGGAGCTGAGGCGGCTGGGCGGTGGTCACACAGTTTTCTCGGCCCCGCATTTTGGCCCTTGAAGTTCAAGGTTAAACACACTTAGCAGCTGGCCAGCAGCTCGCTGGCCATCCAGCCGAAATAATGGACTTGCAAGCGGGGCTCCGGAGATCGATTCGCTAAGGGATAAGCCCAGGCATGCATGAGCTCTCCTTGGCCCTAGTTCCTAGGTCCTGACAAGCAGCAGTACCACATGTCCGGCAGTCGGACTGCAGCCCCCATAAGTAGCTCAAAGTGGTCGCAAAAAAATAAAAGGGCAACTTGCTCAGGACACTCACCAAACGGCAGCAGCAGAAAGGATTTCCTTGAATTTCTCCACAGCCGAGGCACAAAAATAGTTCTTGGGGACTTATCTTCAAGAATTTATTGATATTTGTGGCAGCTGCAGGGCTTTAGCCTTGAAATAAACCTTTAAAATTCAATTATTGTTATCTTACCTAGGGCGCTCCCTTCTCTGGCCTAATTTAACTTAAATAAGTAATAAATTTTACTAAAATGTTGGCCTAAACTCTGTTTAAAGAGGTTTTAGTTCCCCTTGACCACGCATATGACAAAACAATTTGGGAACTTATTTCACATATTTTTTATGCCCTGTACATCCTCTTTTCCTGGCTTGTGGCCAAGCGCTGCAAAATATTTGGCCAGAAAATGTAACAAGGCCAAGGAAGTGCAGCAGCAAATATGGCTAAAAATGCTAAAGGACAACATGTTAAAGTTGAAGCAAATATGCTTGCCAGAGAGCAGGGTCCCTGCCACATTTTGTGGCTCCTGCCACCGCCCCTTGGCCCCCTCTATGCGGTGTCGGTGACATTGGCTGCAGCGTTCTCGGCTCCTCCAGCTCCCAGCCCCAGCTGCGAGTCCAAATCAAAGTATTTAAGCAGGAATTTCGGTGTGTCCGTGTCCTTTTTGCATTATTTAAAAAGTTGCCTTAATGCCTTTTTATGCTTCGGCATTCGGGCCAAAAACTGGAGCAGGCCACCTGGGAGGCGGCGGCAATGGCGGCAATGGCGGCGCCGGCAAGGAGTTCTCTGGCTCTGGCTCTGACTCTGGCCTACGCAAATGAGACCTAATTCCGGCCAAGAGCGGAGCACTGGAGCAGGTTCGAGCAGTAGGTCGCCACCGGAGGGGCGGATAAAAGGAAAAGTGGTGCAGAAGAGCGCTTTAAGTGAGCCCGGTTAGCTCCAGTTTCCCTGATGAATGGGCAGTTTATGCGGTTGCTGGATTTCTTAGGCAATAGTTTCCGCTGTTTGTGGTCCTTGTGCTTTATTGGCTAGTAATATCTCTAGGCTTGTTCTTTATATGTGTTATTTTGTGTTGGGGCCAACTGTTAAGTTTCGCAGGATCTTACCAGTGAAGGACGAAATAAAAACAATCTGTTTCCAAGGCCTTCGCAGCTGGTTCGCGCTCCTGCATCCTTCCCTCTCCGGACATAATCTAAAGCAGAAATGTTAAAATCCATTTTAATTTCTATTATGCAAATTTGCTCAAGTGCCATGTGTCGGGTCGTCCGGGGCGACGTCAGATTTTAGCCCACTTCAGTCCAGACCCAGAGAAGTGGTCTGTCCCACACACACACACACACAGAGGACGCCACACACCCGGCACAGACACACTCTCGTGTGAGATGGGGCAAGTGCTTCCAGTCTAGTCGGGCTCGCCTTGCTCCGATTGCATAATAACATTATTATGGTGGAGATGCGGTCCAAGTTGGGCGGTGCGAATCGGGGTCTGGAATTCCAGCAAAAAATTGTCAAAAAATACAGTGTAACTTGGGAAAGTAGAACAGGAAAATATATTTATAAGGAATTCAACTATTTATAAAATACATAATTACTAATGTTGAAACAAAATACCTGTTTAAATCGTGTGATTACCAGCCTTAAGTATGCAAAAATATAATGAGAATGAGAAGTTAAATATTTTATAGCATTAGAAGCCTTTACAAAGGATTTCCTAAAGTGCTGAAGTTTAGGAAGCAGATTTCTGTTTAAAAATGTACCTTATCCTTATCCGGGTACCGATAACGACGCCGCCAGTGTCTGACCTCGAAAAATGCTGTCCAAGTTGTAGAGTCTCTTCTGTAGATTATGACCTGCTCGCTGCCCCCGTGGCGTATGCGGCAAACTTTAGCTAAAATAATTTTGAGCAAAAAATTTGAATGCAGAATTTTTCAGACTAGTATGTAGCTCTGCCGCTGCTGCTGCTGCTGCATCCTTTCATTTCTGACATGACCAATTCAATTTGTGAAAATATGGCACAAAGGCGGCGACCGACACACTGGCATATATATCTGGGTGCGGGATACTACTGCTGCCTGGTATGGTATCTGCAGTTTGTGGGACAGGGAGGAGCCCAATTTAAACGCTTGCCGAGTGACACATGCTGGAATGGGAGACAGGACACACACACAGGAGCTGGGAGACAGGAGACGAAGCTGCGACAGGAGCCACACTGCTGACGACAAAGCAAAGTGGGTCAAAAAGAGGAAAAATGCGAGGCATTCTCGCGGGTGTCACACACACAAACACAAACACACACGCACACGCGCACACTTCGCCTGCTCCTTGGCGCACATGTTAAACATCCTCGCGCCCTTGTCATGGCCCAGGACCACCCCCGCGCCCGCACCTCTCGCCACAAAGGCCCAGCGGTGTCAGCGGCGGCACTTTGACATTTTTGGAGCAATGTGCCCTGCGGCCAGCGGACGGCGGAAGGAGGGATCTGCCGGATTGGGTGGGCAGGAGGAGCAGGGAGCCCGGGCCGAGGGCACGCTCTCTGCTTGGGTGAAAGGCAAATCATGTGCGGCAACAGCAAAAACAACGCAAATCCATTTATGTTTTAGACGAAACGAAGTTCGGGATACTCTAAATATCAATTGGGAAAGATAAATACATCAAATTCATGAGATCGGGTTATTTTTCTTTAGGTTCTAGGAAAGTATAGCTTTTAGATATAACTTTGCTATATATATAAAAGGTTTCTCTATGTTTCTTAGAACAAAACAAATATTTGAATAGATAAAACCATAACAAAATATCTTAAGTAGTCATAAGTGACTATGTATTTTATCGGAATACTTGCAGATAAAGATCTCAAGTTTTATTCATATTATTTAGAGAAGTAAACCCGACTTTGGCTGAGGAAATCGCAGCCCCCAGGAGCAGTTAGGGAATCGCAATGCAACATGCAAATAGAATAAATGGAGCAGGGCAGGCGGAATGGGGCTGAAGTAGGGGCAGGAGATGGGGCTCCGAGGGAACCACGACATTGATTTCGCATTTGGCATTCGCCGTCGCAGTCGCAGCAGCGCTTGGAACTCCCAGTTCGGGGATTCCCCTTGGGGGAGCGCGGTGCGAATCAGTTTACGTATGTCAATGGCGTTCGTTTCCTTTTGTAATAAAATTTTATGAGCCGCCGTCGCCTCGGCATTGTCAGTTTTTATTGTTATTGTTTCGGCAACATAAACTTGAAATCGATTAGGGGGCAGGAGGCCGAGGAGCAGGAGAAGAATCGAACGGAGGAACCACAAGTTTCGCAAGTCAAAAGCTCAAGTGACAAAGTTTTATTTTGATTTATGGCCCGGAATCAGGAAAGCGCATAGAACTCGTGGATCTGCCCGCCCACTCCGCCCGCCAAGAAATCAAAAGTCATCGTCATTCGGCCAGATAAGTAAAAGCCAAAAAAGCGGACCGGAGCCAAAGACCGAAAACCGAAACCGAAAACTTGGCCAGCAGGCTGCGCAAATAAATCACACAAATTAAACCCAGAGTCCAATGCAATTTGACGTCGCAACTTGCAAAGTTCTTCCGCACGGCTGGGGTTCCGTGGGGGTTTCTGGGTGGTTCTCCTCGGTGAGGTTCTACGGGGAGACACAGCAGATTGCGACCGACTGCCTGCCGGCCTCCGCCGCCGCTTTTATGATGCGGCCAGCAAAAGTTGGTTCTTAGCCGCGGCTTATTTGCGCGGGCCTTCATCCTCCGTTTCCGTTTCCGTTTCAGCTTCTCTTCTCTTTTTATGCATTTCCCTTAATTGCATCAAGTTGGGGAATTGTTTGACCAGGGAATTGGCCAAATAAATTGTTGACAATGCGAGTGTAAGCGATATGCCAAGCCAGCTTTATTAGCTTTCATTTCGAATCATTAAAATCCCGGCAATTAGCCGTAAAAATATATTGCTCAAGCTCAAGTGCTCCAGGTGAAGTCGATTTATGTGATTAAAATTTAAATTGCATTTTTTTGTATGCGTTTTAGATTAAATAAGTTGAATATATTCATTTCATAGAACTCTTGAGCCTTGGACACTGTTATTATTTGATGAGATTTCTGTGGCATTCCTACCTATTTCTTGATAAATATTTTAAAATAAATAAGTGCAGATATTTAATTAAACTTGAGCAAGGTGACCCCTTTTTAAGCCGTCCAATTATAATAGAAAATAATTACTACACATTATTCACCCGAAACCACCCAGGGGACACTTCCCCCTTCGATTGCCGGCTAATCAGGTCGATTTATCAAAATGGCCATTAACAATCGATAAATTCGAGTCGCCAATTTCCGTTATCTGCGGCCAGCGATTGTCGCGCACTCCAAACTCCCGGAGCTCCATTTCCCGGGCTCCCGACGTCCCGGCGTCCCAGTCCCACTCCCAGTCCCTGGAGCAATGATGAGATGATTGGCTCAGCGCATTCACACGTAAGTCGTTTGTAATTTAGTCGAGTTCATAATCGTAATAATTATGGGCGGGAGCTGTGTGTGCGAGTGGGAGTGTGGAAGTGTGGGGGGAATCCCAGCTTATGGCCAAGTACAGCTCGGAGTTTCCTTTATTTCCTCGTTTTTTCTGCGTTCTCCCTGCGCCTGCATGTCCATAACATGCGCAAATAACATAATTTCTGGCATTAAAATCAATTTTCATCTTTCCCCAGACGCCGTCAATTGTAGCAGCTGCTGCTGCTGCTGCTGCTTTTTCCCCGGGCTTTCCGCCCAGTTTTCTTCCGTTCTATTTGCTCTGAATTGGCCCGAACACTGGCATTGTCGTGAAAATAATGCAAATAGTAATTTCTGGAATTGCCTTTTGGCCGCGCCAGAGTCAACTTCTGGCCATTGCCATAGCCGTGGCCAGAGATTTCTGGCGGCGAAGGCATCATCCTCCATCCTCTAATGACAATGGGCATCATTTTCATTCCCATTCCCATTCCCATTCCGCATTTATTCCGCCGTTGTCTGCGGTCTGGCAAAATGGTCGTCGCCCCGGCAACGGCATCGACATGTACCCTAAAATTGTCGACCAGACAATATTTTCCACACGACAATCATAATGGACAGCAGGCTCGGGAGAGGAAATGTCCTGGCATTGGAGCCTGACCAGACACTTTAATCTTCAAGTTGAGCCCGGAAGTAGCCGAACTATTTAGGAAAAATCCAGCCACTCAGCTACATTTTTAGAGTTGGTAATATTGAATTATTCCCCTCGGGTAATAGCTTTCTGCCATCATTTCTTCTCCCTGTACATTTATTTTCTTTACAACATTTTATATTACTATGTTTTTACACAAAACCATTCCGAAAGGACACTGGCCAAGCCAGGCACTTTAGTTTTGGACGCAGAGATTCAATACCTTAAAGGCTTAGCCGCAAGTGTCAAAGCCAAGAGAGAAGTGAGCAGAGTGGGCCGCGCGGCCTTGCTGGGAGGGTTCTCAAAGTGAAATAAACATTACAAAATAATATAAATGCGAAATATATAAGGCAAGTAGAGCGTGCGGCGGGGCAGGGCGCGTGAAAGGGGATCCTCCTGAATGTGTGAAAAATGAAGGGAAATGCCGCGACGCTGAGGCGGAAATGAAAAATGCACGAGTAGGATGGAGCGGAAATGCTACCAACGGCGATAAGAATGCTTAACAGCAGCAACTACAGAAAAGCTTTAAGAGAGGAGGAAAGTACGCGCAGAGGAGTAAACCAACAATGAAGAAAGAGTAATGCTTCAAGAGTTGTACAAAACATTGCGATTCCAGGAGTGTGAAAGGAGCTCCAGAGGGCCGGAAGCAGCAAGGGGAAAGGCGGTTGCAAGTCAAATATTGCGTCGATGAATGTAGGGAATTCAGATGATAAGCGAAGGCTGATTTGGCAACTGTATTTAATATATAATTATATATATTTATCCCCAATTATTTGCTGGATTTAATAAATACAATATTTTTGGCCAAGTCTTGAGATCGCATATGGCTCTTTCTCCCTTAAATTTATTCTATTCAATCCAATGGTTTAATAAAGTCTTGAATAAGACCAAATATGAACATTTGTACACAATATTTTTATTGTAAAAAGCTTTATTTATTACACACCTTAAGAAATCCCTTGAATAATGTGCCTAGAAGCTGGATAATTCTTTCCAAGCTGTCGAAATATTTTGGACCCCCTAAAATCTCTGGATGTTTTCAGCTGAAAAGATAAACAAAGGCGCTTAAGACCCCCTCTTCCTCTACATTGCTTAATTGGTATGATTTCACCCATTTTCATGTCGAAATTAGTTGCTCCCACTCGTGACTCCATTGGCTGAACGAGCATGTGTCATTCAATCGCAGGATGAGCGGCAAATTGAGGGCTCCCGAGGACCATCCGACGACGCCTGATTTGCGCTAATTGCGAGTGCAAGCGCCCTGAATGCGAATGCAGCCGCGTCCTCGACTGCAGACCACTTGCATTTCCTGCCCTCCACCTCCGACAACTCCAACTCCGACCTCCGACCTCCGACCTCCTCACCTTCCAAACCACTCAAAACGGGAAGCGGACGTGCCATTCGGCAGATCACCACGGCACGGTGAGAAAATATATCGCAGATGTTGAAGATTTGTTTTAAAAAGTCCTTCCTTTCCAGAGAAACCGTGAATACTCCAGAATTACAAGTGGGGTAAGCTATTTCTTTAATTTATTTATTATTATCTAATATATCAGTTGAGAATCGAAAGGAATATCATTTAAACTTCAGTATTTGGGCTCTTACTCCTTGCGTTGCACAAAGGTCCTGCTGCAAACTGGTGCCAGATCTTTCACTTAGTATATTTTAGGTAACATCCCTTTATGAAGCTATATTTATATATTATTTCTCGGAGTGCTCCATTGTCCCGCTCCTGGAGAGTCCCTGCTTCTTCGGGGTGCCAAAAGTATTTGGCAGCGTGTCTATTTGGCTTTTCACACCAAACGACAACTTTTTGGCTTTCAAAAGAAGGTATTCCCCTGAGCGGTACAAAGGGCTCGGCAGAGGGGGAATAATAAATACGAGAAAGGGACGCCGGCGAGACAAGAAATGAGTCATTAGGCAATAAGCAATAACAAAAAGGGAAGGAAGGGCCAAGAAAAACAAGGGCCTGTGAAATTTGCACACGCGCTATCAATTTGAGGCTCAAACAATGGGACATTTTAGCCCTTCTACGGGCTATTTGTCTCCTTTTTCCGCTCTTTTCTTTGGACGCGTGCCGGCAATCAAAAATAATAAACACCCCTAATTTTTGAGGACCAGCAGGCAGGAGCAGCAGCAGAAGAATTGATGGCGTTGATAAGCAGAGTGTCTGTCCCCCGTCGAGTCCCCGTTCACTCCGATTTCGGTCTCTCATTAAAATCAACACCCAGCGCCGCGCTGATGATATTTCAGAGCTCGTCATCGTCAGCGTCGTCGCAGCGTCATTAATATTTGGCGCTTAGGCAAATGCAGCCGCATGAATTGTGGCTAAGTCCTCCTACTCCTGCTCCTCCCGCGCCACTCCTGCGTTCTCCATTCCCGGCATCCTGTTTCGGGGAGTGGAGACCGACCACCCAATGATTGCATACACTGAGGACCAAGCACTGGCGAGCCTCTGGATAAATTCAAATAATAAGAAGGAATTAAATTCTGGAGGTCTTACCAACATCGTTATAATATCTAAAAATCGTGTTTAAAATATTTCAAGAAGAGCTCCAGTAATTAATCACGATTTCTCTCAGTCTCCGCTGGGTGACGCGTTGTTTTGTTCCATTTGCAGGGGAACAGGAGCAGGGACAGGGAGCACAAGCAAGGACCAGGACCCATGCAGGAGGAGGAGCAGCAGAGATTTGGATCTTTTGGTCTATTGTTTTCAGCATCGAAATAATGCCGTTTCATGCATATGCATTCACGCTGCGATATAGACTCGGGACTGGGCAGGGCGGGCACCGTGCGCAGACAATCAAATTTGATGTCAGAATGTGCCGGCGAATAAAAGCGGTCTGTTTAATATGCATATATGCATCCGAGTTCCAGTTTCGGTGCCGTTTCCACTCCCCAATCCTCCCAATCCCCCTACGCTCCAAACTCCCGTCTCCCGTCTCCCGTCCCTTTCAGTCCTGTATGTATATTTGCCAAAGCGCATCAAAATAATGAGCAGCCGCCCGTAAATATGCTTTAAAATTTTACGAGTTGTCATGGGGGGATTAATGTAAGCTAACCCGAGGGAGCTGGGGTTTATGGGGTCCAACATGAGTCAGGGGATATGCCAGGAGGGTTCTTTTGGTATATAGGGGTGTATGGGGGGAATGACATATGGAGCGAAATTAGAACGATAGTGCTGGACTTCCAAGTGATAAAAGCCAATGATAAATGGTAGAGAACATGTTAAAGTTTTGCCAATCCAAAGGCTTATGTTTCCGACCATTAAATAGTCAGAGCTCATATGGAAAACACATTTATTCTGGTTTAAATATAAGGTTATTATAATAATTCTGAAGTACTATATTTATATATTTCCCATATTTATGGCTTCAGTTTAGTATAACTCCAATCCTTAGATGGATCATCGACAGTATCAAATCTCCTGCCGTTTTCCCACCTCTTCGCATCTAAAAGTAACAAGGAAGTGGATTGGGGGGACAGGGCCTGTCCAGGTGCCTGGCATTTCAAGCCCTGGCCTCTATTGGTTTTCCCCTTCGATGCGTGCTAAAAGTGTTTTTCTTTGGATGCTTTCTTTCTGCTCCGCGCCAGAGTAAACAGAACTCGACAGCCACAACAACAATGGCCGGAATCAACTATAAGGAGCACTTAAAAGAAACACATAGAAGAGGCGGAGGAAGTGGCTCCGCTCCGAGAAGAAGGAGCTGGAGGAGCTGCCTTTCTCTGTTGTTGTTTCGAGTGCCGTGGGAGTGGGAGTGCAGGAGGGGATTGGCAGGACTCGACTTGCACTGCCAAGGTCGCGTCGTGTTGCCCTCCTCCTCTTAGGGGCCAATCAAGAGCTCGTTGAGGTGGTCAAGTGAATTATTGAGGCATGGGGTTGCCCGGACTGTGGGGAATCGAATTTGCATTAGCATCAAGTGGCTGACACTCTCAATATTTATAGAGGTGTTGTCGAGCGATTCCATTCCGATGATTGCTTATCGATCTCCCTCGAAATTAGCCATAATAATTATCCATTCAAGTGAATAAATTGGGGAGAGTGTGGGGACGTAGCTTGTAATAAACCTGATTAAAGATGCGGATGGGAGTGTATCCTATCGCTTTATTGATTTCTAGGAACTAAAGTCTTACAATATTAAATTATATTTTCATTTTAGTCTTCTAATTTGACTTAATTTAAGAAGTACGCTTTAGATTCCTTCAAATAGCGTTGCAATTGGTTTCAGTGGGTGTGACGATGTGCTAGTTAGGAGCAGAGGTTCCCTGGCATTCATAAGGATCAAATTATGCTTAGATTACATTTCTTAAAACTGCTTACCAGGCACCACACACTCTTAGGTTCCAACACACAGGACTTACTAATAATGCCACTGCAGCACCGCATGTGCCGGCCAGATGGCTCCTGCACACACGAATTTAAGCCCTACCAGAGGGGAGGAAGAGCGGGAATTTTCTGTTGCAAGTTTTGGGCAATAAAATATTTGCAATTTAATTAAACGAAATTAAACAATCCGGCAGCAGCCAGCCAGCCAGGCAGCCAGCCAGCCAGGCAGCCAGCATTTGTGCAAACATGTGTGGCAATTGTGCTCGGCTCGTAATCTAAATTTGTAAGTTGCCATCTCTTTGTGCCCTGTCCGTCCGTCTCCCTTGGCCGGACAAGTGCAAGTTTTTGGGTTTCTGGGCTGGGCCTGCTTCCCACTTTTGTGGCAAAGTTTCTTGAATGTCTCACAGCCTGGAGGCGCCAGCAAGAAATAGTTTTCACGTTCTATTTCTTTTCCAGCCAGAGGAGAATTCAAACAAAAGTGCTGCGCCCGGGACGGAAGCAATAAATGTAAAGTAAAGTAAGCAAACTTTCCACTCTGATTATGATAAGGAGGCGCAAGTGGAGGCGGAGGTGGAGGCGGTCAGCCAATCGATTTGATTTCGGATTTGTGAATATGCAACAGAGTCCGTCCGCTCCCGCACAATCAAAACATGCTAGCCAGTGCAGAAATATATTTTGCATAAATATTTGCACAGGCAGCCACCGAAGACCCGTCCAAAGTCAATAAAAGGGATTTTTGCATTGGCCAGAAAAGTTTTTAATGAATTTATTCTCTCTCCCCCTGTCTCCCCCTGTCTCCCTCTTGGCGGCATTAAAACAACGCACAATGGAAGCACCTCCACAGCTAGCTGCCTTAATTTACGACATCAACAAACTGTAATACACAAGTTTAGACAATAAAAAGCATCGACATCCCAATCGAAGGGCAAACACAGGCAGCCAGGCCAAGAAAAAAGGGCGAAGGGAAAGCCCGGAACAATGGAGCAACAAAGCTGCCAGGGAAAAGTCTCCGCTAATTGAAATATATATTTCCGCATTCAAGTTCTGATTTTCAAAGGAACTTCTGGCCAGGCCATTGCAGTGAATAGATTTTCAGGTTCATTTGCGGGGCTTTAAAATGCATTTCACAATGATGAATTCAAGAAGTTTTTCCAAGGAACTTGGCATAGGGAAATAATGGCAATTACCGAGGATTTCACAGCAGTAAGAATAAGAGGGGGAATGTTATTAATATTTGTATATTATATACATATTGTATACAAAATATTTTACATTTCTAATACTTTCTTCTGGAAGATTTCCTGATATAAAATTACTCATTACTGAAAACTGTAGTTGCGAGTTAGTAAATATTGTAGTAAAGAGGGGGACAAAGCACACAAAGGCAATTAAAATCCTTACAAATAATCATAGAATACACTCCTCAGATAGCAATTTATGATGACTTTGAATCGGAAAAGTCTCGCACAAGCCCCCTCACCTGCTCCACTTCCTGGGCCATTGTAACCACGTTTGCCACCCTCCTTGGGAGCTGCAATTGGCCTGATTGCCGAGCCCCACAGAGAGCATAATCGACCGTCGTTGGCAGGAATTGATAATCTAAACACTCCAATTGAATTGCAATTGCAGCTGCACACAAATAATTTGTCTCGTTCGGACGGGTGGGGATCCGAGCGGGCTGCTAAGCATGTCGTATTCAATTAGGGCTAATTAGACCGTTTTCCATTTTGCAAACGGACAGCGGCGGAGCGAGTGCCTGCCACGTGCACAGAAATCCAAGTCCGCACAGGCACAGGCACAGACACCGCCCCACTCCGAAGGATACTGCGACTGCGACTGCGGTACACCTCCCCTGAACCCCGGAGAATCGGCGAGGCACGCATCCAGAAATTCAATTTTAATGCGGCTATTACATAATTTGATCCCTGTCCTGCTCCGCTCAGCCCAGACGCTGAATGCATATTAATTAGCATTCGAAATTTGATTGTGTGCCAAAACTGCAGCACTAGCCAGGCAGCCAGTAGCCTCCCAAGAAGCCGAAGGACTGCAAGTATCCCAGCTGAAAATACCAGAATTATCCTATCCCCAGGCATTTGGTCATTCAAAAGAGCTAACCAAGCATAAAACTTGCCCACAAATTACTTACGCATACTATACTATGGCCCCCTTGAGCGCTGGAGCCATAAAAATACATACACTTTTTGAATAGGGAAATGCAGGGGGCGAAGTCCTTAAAGCCGTCAAGAGGGGCAAGGGCAAATTTTCAATGGACAAGTAACTAATAATAATAATAAATTTGAACAAATTAGTTCAAGAGTTTTCATTTCCGAAAGTCCTCACAATTTCCCAAGAAAACCCCACGGAATACCTCACCTTTTCGGCTTGCCAGAAACTAATTCCAGGATAATTTAAATTGCAAACCCTATTTGTATCTTATTCTCCTAGGGTTCAGTAACTTTACTGCATAATTTTCCCCTACTTCAGGATGATCCAGATTTCACAGAGTTTTGAAGGACACTTAAATCCCGCAATTAATTTGACATTTGAGCGTTATTTAATAGTCTCACTCTCCCTTCCACTGAATGCATTCGGGATTCAATTAATTTGTGATAAATAAATAGCAAAAAGTAGCACTAAAAACGCCAACGTCCAGCGTACATTTTTAACATGCAATAATCCGGCAGAAAATTATTCCGTTCCTGTTGCTGTTTCTGTGTCTGTTCGAGCCAGTTCTACACGCGCATCAAGCGGCATCACATTTAATTAATTTAATAACCGCTTTTAACATGCATTAATAGCGTTAATTTTTCTGACAGGGCCACTTTTCATTTGCATTTTCCAGCAAACACATATATGTGGAGCGATGCATACGAAATGTACATGGATTCTCTTTGTGGTTTCAATTATGGGTCATCAATTGATTGAATGAGCCCTGAGTCTAGTGGAATTTACCCCAAAAGTTCTTAACCAACTCCCCGTTTTTTCCAGCCTTCAGATGAATTTTTTTTTAAATATTTTATTGTTAATTAATTATGATTTTAACGGAGAATCGGGAACTATACGGCACTTGGCTATCTTTTAATTTTTAGAAGAATTAGGGTATCTTTGGACAAGTCCGACTAAAAAATAATCATAATTAAGTCAAAACAGCCTTAATTTCAATTCGGGAAGCTGTTCTATGCTAGTTTTTATTAGGTTATTTAATTTGCATATTGGGATTGGAAATTAAAAAAAATAAATTTGTTATCAATTTTTGACAATTTTAATGATGTAACCCCTTATAAAATTTTGAAAAATTGGCCTAATTTTTTTTTTCGAATTTTTTGTATTATTTTATTGTCAAATAATTAGGGTTTTAACGGAGAATCGGGAACTATACGGCATTTGGCTATCTTTTAATTTTTGGCCAAATTATACCCTCAAGAAGACCTCAAAAATACGCATTTTTGAGTCGGCATTTTAATACCCTAATTTTTTGGACAAGTCCGACTAAAAAATAACCATAATTAAGTCAAAACAGCCTTAATTTCAATTCGGGAAGCTGTTCTATGCTAGATTTTATTAGGTTAATTAATCTGCATATTGGGATTGGAAATTCAAAAAAATAAATTTTTTATCAATTTTTGACAATTTTAATGATGTAACCCCTTATAAAATTTTGAAAAATTGGCCAAATTTTTTTTTCGAATTTTTTTTATTATTTTATTGTCAAATAATTAGGGTTTTAACGGAGAATCGGGAACTATACGGCATTTGGCTATCTTTTAATTTTTGGCCAAATTATATCCTCAAGAAGACCTCAAAGATACGCATTTTTGAGTCGGCATTTTAATACGCCAATTTTTTGGACAAGTCCGTCTCAAAAATAACCATAATTAAGTCAAAACAGCCTTAATTTCAATTCGGGAAGATGTTCTATGCTAGATTTTATTAGGTTATTTAATTTGCATATTGGGATTGGAAATTAAAAAAAATAAATTTGTTATCAATTTTTGACAATTTTTATGATGTTAGCCCTTATATAATTTTGAAAAATTGACCAATTTTTTTTTCTTATTTTTTTTTTATAATTTTATTGTCAAATAATTAAAATTTTATCGATGAATCGAGAACTATACGGCATTTGGCTATCTTTTAATTTTTGGCTAAATTATGCTTCTAAGAAGACCTCAAAGATACGCATTTTTGAGTCGGCATTTTAATTCCCTATATTTTTTGGAAAAGTCCTACTAAAAATAACCATAATTAATTCAAAACACGGGACGCTGTTCTATGCTAGTTTTTATTAGGTTAATTAATCTGCATATTGGGCTTGGAAATTCAAATAAATAAATTTGTTTTCAATTTTTGACAATTTTAATAATGTAACCCCATATAACATTTTGAAAATTGTTGTAATTTTGTTTTGTATTTAGGAAATCGAAGAGTTATTGGTGCAAAATAATTAGTAATGTCCAAATAATCAATTTATTCCATTGGTAATATTTTTGCCTACATTTTGGGACCACCTATGGCAGCATTCTGAGCCTCCTCCCCAATTTGGGCCATTAGCTAATATTTATATTAATTTCCAATACACTTTGTCCTGATGCTAAGCCTCCAATCTCATTACTCAGGCTCTCCGGGCAATTGTCAGCTGAAATCCAGCAAAGTATTGCCAGAACTCAGGTGTGTTTGTAGCCACTGCAAATTGGAGTGGCTGCGATGCAAGATTATTGCATAAGCCATCATAATACTGGCCAATTGACAGATAGTTTTGCCTAATTGACGCCTTTAGTCTCACTTTTGCCGGGGCACAATCCATTAACCCCTCTCTTGGCACGTCAATTACAGGCGATTAATTTGCCTAATTGGCAGTCAGCCGTCAAGATCCCGCCTCGATCTGTGCTCCGCTCCGCTCCACTCCCTGACGGCTCTCGGATGTCAGCCGCTGGGAGCTGGGATAACTAAATGCTGGGCCGCCATTTGCATGTTCTTTCCACATGTCGTCATCGTCATCCTCATAGCTGGATATGGCACCGAGGAGTACATATTTTGACGGACCCGTGTAAACGTCAAATGCCAGCAGAGGGAATCCGAGGAAATGGTAAGCGGAGGGGCCCAGAACAAAGGAGCTGCAGATGGATAGTGTCGGTGTGTGTCCCGTGTCAGGCAATCCACCAGTCAAAGTCCTGACAGGACCCGTTTCTGACAGCCGCCAGCCTCCTCAAGACCCCGTGCCCAGAGCCCTCTTGCCCACCATTCGCCTTCCTTTCAATGGCGGCTCCAAGATTTCATCGCCATTGCCTTAATTAATACCAAGAACATGGACTTGACAGATGTTTGCCTGGCGAGCCTTAGCTTGAGCCTGAGCTTCCGTGTAGCGCTAGGAGGAGGTGACACAGGTGCCATCCTAGGTAACGGGCAATCCTTTCATTCATTTGTTAGACGTTGCAAGGAAATTCGAATATTATTTCATTATTATATACTCAAGCTTGGTTATATATAGAAAAAAGAGTATACCCTAGTTGGAAACAGAGGTAAACTTCTTCTAGATATGCTTCCTCAGAGCCCGACTGAAGTCACTGGAGCAGTCCTTTTGCCACTGCTGATTAATGCTTCCCAGATCGAGGGCTTCCTTGAGAGGTTTGTTGAACGCCTTGATGTCCTTTAACTGCTCGTTGAGCTGCTCCAATTCCTCGGGCCTTTGAATACGACCAACTAACCGGAGGAGCATAGCTCTAAGTTCCTTCTTCTTAAACTTAAGCTTTTCACTGCAACGGAGGTGACACAAATAATAATTAATTAAGGGAAGACTCTGTCCTCGGAACTTACCCTATGGTTTCCGCTTGGCTCAGTATGTGGCTAGTTGTCTGGGCAGCCAAGTAGTCCCCACCCAAGGCCGACATTGCTGCTGACAGAAAGCAGTCCCAAATGGGTTTCTCATTCGATTCTAACGCAAAGTCCAGGAACTCCTTCAAAGGAACAAAGTCCCGACTGCAGCCGAGAACAGAGGCCCAGATCTGTTGTTGAGCCGCATTGGTAGAGTTCCTGAAGAGTGCTAATATCTCCTGGAACTCTGCCTCCCCACCTTGTTCTAGATAAGAACAGTAGACCACTTCCCGAAAGTCGGAGGGCAGCTCCTGCCTGGATATCGCCAGTTCCCTGGCCTGTTCGACACAATCATCCAAGTGATAGTGGCAAGCCTGGGAGTACACAAAACGCTGGAAGGATATGTCCTTAATGGCGGGGGAAGTCTTCGATATCGTTCTGAGCTTTGGTAATCTGGAGTACAATGGTAAGAGTAACTGTTGCATGTAGGCCTGAAAGAGAGAGGATTTCAGTAAAAGAAAATTCTATAATTCTCCAGCATTCTCACCCTAAAATCCTTCGCCTCCTGACCGCTCAGCAAAGCTCCTAGGTCAGTCAATAGCCTCACACTATTCCTCCAAGGCAGAAACTCCGTCTCGTTTCTCAGATACTCCAGCACATCGAGAGCCAAGTCATAGCTCTGAATTCGAGTCGAAGCCAGGGCCAGGATATCATCGACCAACTGAGCTCTGTTCAACTTGTGAATCCCACCAAACTCCGGATCATTTCGGAGACTCTGGATAATCAGGCGCCAGTTGTTTTCGTCGTAGTTTACCCTGAAGATGGAGATCACCTGTGGGTTCAGCAGGAGCCAATCATCAGATCTTGAGGGATCCAACATGACCAGGGACTCTGCAGAGCCCTCCAGCCAGGAGCGAGGAACAGTTTTCTCAAAATTGGGCAGACTTTGTCTGATGAAACTTAGCGGTATCCACCAGTAGGTGGAGTTCCTCTCAGTACCCTTTCCCCTAAAGAATCTGGTTTGATTGAGGGTTATCGTGCGCGTTCCGTAATCCCGAATGAGGGTGACCAAGGGATAGCCACCTTGCAGAGTCCACGAATCCATGGCTCTGCTGAGGTCAAAGTCTGGGGGGATGACCTTTCCTTGCAGGGCAGCCTTCTGCATAGCTTCCCAGAGATCCGCCTGAACCACATTCCCCAGAGCGTTCTGCTTCAAATAAGAAGTGATGGCCTCTAAGAAAACATTCTCTCCAAGCACCTTGTGCAGCATGCGGGTCATCAAAGATCCCTTTTCGTAAACATATTCTGTGAATTGCCCCTGAATCTGGTCAGGATCGCGTGCCTCCTTAGAGATTGCTGGGGCAGAACCACCTGAGTCCCTGGCAAAGAAGTCGTGCAAATCTCTGGCAATCATTGCCTCACCTCTGCCCAACTCCGGCTGTAAGGCATCAAGAGCCATGTAGGAGAAAAAGGTGGAAGTCCCCTCCTTCAGCCAGAGATCATTCCACCAGCTCATGGTCACCAGATTCCCTAACCACTGATGCGCATACTCATGCCCTGCAGTGAATTCATTTTCATTCTTCTTCTCCTGCAGATCGTCTTTGGGGTTTGCCCCCAAATGCAACTGATTGAAGGTGACCAGGCCCCAGTTTTCCATGGCAGAGAATCTGTGGGTTGGAGCGATAAACTGATCGACTTTCGCCAAAGGAAACTCGAGCTGGAAGAGGTCCTCTAAACAGGCAAGTAGTTTGGGTGCCACTTCGATGGATAACAGTTCCTTATCTAGCAGCTCCGGCTGCATCCAGTTTCGGAAGATTACTCTGCTTGGCTCCACAGCAGTGGCCGCTTTCATGGACAGATCATGGACAGCATAGGCCACCAAATAGGTGGAGGTCCTCAGGAGCGGCTCATGCTGGCACCAAGTGTAATTGTCCAAGGTTTCGCTGGGGAAATAGTATATTTCAGAAGGTAAAGCTGGGATTTTAGACTACCTAATCCCTTAGTCCCCTTTAGTTTTTGTATATCATAGATCCTTAATCCCATCTACTTACTGGTCTCGACATTTCAGAACTGGCATATTACTCAATCCCGTGTAGTTCCTATGATATCCCAGGGTAACATTGAAGGTGGCTTTCCAGGACGGTTCATCGAAGCAGGGAAATGCCTGGCGAGCGAATGTTGGCGAAAATTGTGTCACCGCCAGATTACTTAAACAAAAATTGATTACTAGTTAGGGTTAAAGCCCCAAGTATAGCACACGACTCACTGAACTTCCTTGGTATGCGTGTCCGTGTAGGAACTATTGTAATAACCAGACTCCGAGCTATTGAGCCTTGCCCCGAAATGCATTTCCAGCTGGCAAGCCTCGCCCTTTTCCAGTTCCCGACCCAAGTGGAGGATGTAGAACTCGTAGAGATCATTTGTTTCAACCTTGATAACCGAGTTACTCTGCTGGACGGAGCTTACGGTTGTCCGTGCTTCATCTATCGATAGACCCTTGGCATGCAAAGTGATATTCCTGGTGGACTCTCGAGCCAGCAGGTGGATTCTAACCGAGCCCTCGAAGCGCAGATCATCCAAGTGAGTGAGGATCCGAAGGTCGTAATGCTGGGGCTCCAAGGCCTGGGGCAAGCGATAGTGATCGTAGACAGCAAGGATCGAGGGAACGATAACCAGCAGGAGGAGCCAGAACAGTTGGCTGAGAGTCGTCATTCTGTTCAAATTTAAAAGCACATATAAAAATTAGTTTTGTAATTATTTCCAAGATGTTTGTAAGGTTTTTGAGGGGCTCTAGGCGTCCCATCGAAATTATGAGTTCGTGGCAGAATCCCTCTGTCCCGCCTTGCCGCAAGGTGTGCCACCTGTCCAGCATAAGCCACCGGCGACTCCCTTGGAAGTTCCGCCTGGTCCAGCTGCTCAGTGGACTGCAGCACCGCTACTGTCTGTGGCGCCTGCGCCGGCTGCTCGGCGCGGCCTTCGATGAGAGCAGCTTCCACGAGGGCACCCGACAGGCGGCGGCCACCATGATGGAGGCGGTACGCCTGTCGGACTGGCTTTGCATCCGGAGCTGCTGCACTGAGCGCGGATCGGTGGACATCTACGGGCTGTCTCAGGGCAGCCAGCGGTCTGTGGGCAGCCTGATGCGCTTCCAGAGACAGCACCTGAGGCACGCCGTGCCCGTGAGAGTGGTGCGCGAGTGGATCGACGGACAGTGCTGTGTCCTGGTGGACATTTTGTTCGTTGGCCTGCGCAACCTCCTGGACTTTGACACCAAGCAGGAGCAGGCGGAGGTGTTCCAGCGGATTCAGAACGTGCTTTCCGAGTTGCAGATCGAGGAGATCGTCGAGCTCAAGCACCGCTGCGTGGTGGCCACCGAAGTAGGACTCACCTTTTGCAAAAAGCTCAGGAGCTTAGAGAAGGACTCCGAGGACTTGTGTGGGCTCCCCGACAAGGACGCCGACGACGGCTGGCTGGTGGACTCGTACCGCCTGCACCACTTCAAGCTGATCAGCTTCAGGCCCGAAGCTCAGTGCTTTCGCGTTATTGAGTTCCTGAAACCGGTTTAGCTGTATCCGTATCTATATCTGTATCTGTTCGGGAGGTGCCGCGACTGAAGCACTCTATGTAATTGCAGTCACGTGCGGATCGTGGTTCAATGATCCCACCTTCTAACCGAACTACCGACTTATTTGGGCAACTCCAGCAGCGTTGATCATCGCGCGGCTCCAGTCTGAAGCGAACTGAACGGCTGAGCGGGGTAGCTCCAAGTATTTATGGGATTTCTTTCGGAACTCACTGTAATTTATTTATTGGTATTTTTAAATGGGAAAATTATCGCTCGATTTGGATTGTAGGTTTTAGGGTATTTTTAATTAAGCAACGTTGTGTAACTTATATTCACTAAATTATTAACAGCCGTTTTTTCTCCGCCTGGCAATTCTCTTTCCGTTCTGTGAGCGAACTAGGTATACATTTGATGTCTTATGTTAGGTATACTTGGAAGAAATGGATGACAATATTAGGCTTACAGCTAACGGAAAACTGATCGTTGCCGCTTATTCTATAGTACAGGGCCGTAGGTAGCACCTGGACCGTATTTGTAACTGAGCACCCTGTACAATAGCCACGCTGTCGTCCAGAATGTAATTACTGCTAACTGCCCTTTATTAATGGCAAGAGAGAGAGAGAGAGAGAGGGAGATCACTGATTTCCGACTGGAACAAAACACACTCACAATTACACTGCAGTACAAAACATCTGCCCGGAAGGAGCCTTTTAATTTGCTCCAACGAAAAGTGGAGTAATTTGTCAGGGAACTCCTTAACCCATGATGCACGCACATTTACACTCCAGATGCTGCTGCTGCTCTGTGAAAGAGTAAACTATTTTTCGACGGGAGCCGAAGAGGATCCAGGGGAGAAGGACGCGAGGCGAAATCACGGCGTGTCGCTTTCGAATGGAAACATAAAAAATTGAGGGCTTAATTAAAAAGCAAAAATGTGCTGCGATTTTCCGCTTTTTTAACGCCAACAGCAGCGGCAGCCTGGCCCATGGCCCAGGACCCGTATTTATATCCGAGCTACGGGTCCCAAAAAAAAGAGGGAAAAACCAAGGTTTTCCAGGGACAGAGAGAGAGAGAGAGAGAGAGATAGAGAGAGAGGAAAGTAAGGAAACATCGAGGAAAGCAGTACAAGTGCAAAAACTACTTGCTGGCGACTTTTTATGTTCCGCATGTTCCTTGGAAGAAGTAGCAGTAGTTCCCTTCCAAATTTCCCCGGCCTCATGTGTCTTTTATTCCCCCTCTTCTTTCCCTTACAAATTAAGCTTTTTATTGCGTTTACTTTTTGTTATTCCCGGTTTTGTTTTTGGCCAAGACCATGACTTTTGTTGTTAATTAAAGTTACGGCTAAAAACGAGCAACAACTCTCAAGTGCTCATTAAAATTGAAATGCGACTGCGACGGCTGGAACACAAAGCCAGCGAACCAAATGTGTTCCAAATAATGATGTTCCGGCGACGACGACTGAATGGGATTCCAAAGGTGGTGAGCGCTGGAGCTTCAATGTATTTGTACATCCTTATTTCCAGGCAGAGTTACCTGCTCCTTTGGATTGAATTTCGGAGCAGGAAATAGAGCTGAGATTTTCACTTAGGGCTGCCAAGGAAGTTGGTCTCAGGAGCTACTTTCTATATTACAAACTCCTTCCCTAATCTGAGTATGAAAATAACTCAAGAGCAGACTATAAATGCCCTGAAAAGCAGGCAATTTCCGACCTATGTTAAATTTGTGTTCTCATGGCAATGGACTGTCCAAGAAGTTGCACCACTTTAACCGCGAATCCTTCTCGAGTCATTTGTATACGGGGAGTCCGGGTCCATATATAAACATGCTGTACTCTCCGCCAGAATCAGAGCAATTGCAGGGCTTTAAAGTGCTCCTTGGCAGGCCACATAAATAAATGTTTGCACATTTACTTTACAAGGCTTCCTCGCCCCCTTCAGTCCCAGTTACCAGTTTCCCGGATTGCGGGTGTTCTGTTCGCTTTGTTGCTCCCAGCACGTTCATAACTCAACTCCTGCTGCTGCTGCTGCTGCTGCTGCTGCTGCTGCTGGTGCTGCTGCTGCTGGTGCTGCTGCTGCTGGTGCTGCTCCTGCTCCAAGGCTTGGAGGAGGTGTTGCTTCCCAGACGCTTTATTTACTTGCAATTCGATGCCCGCACAAATCCCGGGCAACTTTCGAACTGCATTGTTTCTTGGCTTCTTGCCGGTCCGCCCCGGCGATATTCTCCGGAGAGAGATTGCCATAACTTTGTATAGTGTAATGGCAATGCAATTGGTTAAATTTGGAGCCCGACGGCTGGGCTGAGCTGCACCCATCACGGGAATCGAGGATGCGCTGCTCCGATTGCCGAGTGCCGAGTCAATTTGGCCAAGTCTCACGGGCGGTCAAAACATCATGGATACGGGAGTGATGCAGTGGACTAACTGAATGGAATCGCTGCAATCACGTCCCCAATGGGCATCTTAGTAGCTAACAGGAGGATTAGGATGAACTGCAGGGCGCGCGAGGCGGGAAGCGGGAGGCGGGCGAACTAACTGCAATCTAATTCCCAGTTGGCAGGAGGTCGTTTATCGGTATGGCTTGTAACGAAGGGTACGAGGCGGAGAGAGGGGATATTATGTTCACAGTTTTCAAAATTTCAATTAAAAAGGAAAGGAAAAGGAAAAGGGTTCAAAAGTTACAATTAGTATGTCCGTCGATGGCTTCTTCGTCTCGATACTTGCATCGATAGCTGGCATACTTTGGGATTTCCATAGATAGATTTTATTTTATTAATGAACCAAACCAAAATAAAACGACATTCAAATATCTATGGTTTACAGGGTTCAATACTATTTTTTACTTATTTTATATACGTTTTATTAGGTAGGTAGTCAAAGCTACCACCAATTACAAGGTGCTTAGTCTCCTGGTCGATAGCCCCCCATCGAGGTTCACCTCTCGCTGCGACTCTCGATTGGAGGAGCTGTGCCGTCCGCCGGAGGGCTATAAGCTGAGCCGACAATGCCCCAAGTGCGACACGGCCCGGCTCCATTTTCAGGGCAGTTAGCAGAATGTCACGTAGCAAATGCGACAGCGTGGTCAACATAATGAATGGGGCGTGGGCGGCCACCCACGGACAGCACTGCTGCTCCAACTCCTCCTCCTCCCCCGCGTGGAGCAGCAAAAGAGTGCAGCATGCAGCAGGAGCAGGTGCAGGTGCAGCTAGAGAGGACGAAGTGCAGCGAGCCTGGCTTTTTTATAGACAATATTAGGTTGGGATTATTTGAAAAGATACATTATTTCTTGAAAGTGGTTTTGCTCTTATAGTAGGATCCCTGAAAACAAAGCCCAGAAGGGTCATAAGTCATTAAATTCATGTTGAAAACATATCTCAACAATGTGATGTGATTTTCATTATTTTTGAGCTAAGTTTGTAAGGAGTAAGTTATCCTTCCTGAACTATTTAGCTTCAAAGGTCTTCCAGTTGGCACAGAACTGCCTGCAACGGCCCGCCTGCGGTATCCATTCCAGTCTGGTGTCCACTGATTGCTCTGGCGGGCAATTGCAATAACCTTTGCTCATGTCGACCATGTCACGACATCTCGGCCTCGGTTTCCGGGGGCCAAAAGGAAACCCCGTCAGGCAGTGTGTGTTGGCTCTCTCGCCTTCGAAAAATGTGTCGTCGATGTGCACGTGACATTTTCGGATGCAATTTGCAATTTGATTTTGTTCCCCGGAGAACACCCAATCCCTATTCCTTTCCCGTACGCCGTCGCCGGGCCAAGTTGCAGTTTCAGTTTGTTGCCTAAGTTCAAGGATCAAATTGATTCCCTCGACTAGCATCGGGAGCGCAGCAGGTGTGAGCTGCGGGCGGCGTCTTTGCATTGTTACACTTGACCAATTCGGATTGCAATTACACACCTGACTGTTTCCCGCCACCGCCCCCTCCCCAGAGTTGGAACATGACTTTATGGGACGAGAAGGCATTGTTCTTCCGACTGAAATTGCCGAACAACGAATGTGTGTGTTGGCTCGGCCTTGTTTTCCATCTGCTTTCATCGTTGGCATCGCCACTTCCAAGTCTTTTTGTTGCTTGTGGGGATTACTCGTGGCCGTGGACAAGTGCCAGAGGGTCAATTAGGAGGACAAGTGAAAGGGAGGACTCTGGGTTCTGGGTTAATTGAAAGTATCTTCGCTGAACATATTAAGTGGCTCTCAATTGATTATGAATATAATGAGAGATATAATCCGTATAGATAGTTAGCAGAAGCGATTGGTGTGTGGATTCGAATCTTGTCTCCTTTTTATAACTAATCGTTACTTATAATTTCTTAAGGCAGACATCCCAACTGGTACCTACCAGAGGACCTCCTCACATCCTTACTTAAGTGGAGGAGATGACAGACATGTAGGGACAACCCCTTTCGCCCAGATCCCACAACTTCACCCCGTTGGTGGCTTCAACGCACTCGATTGACCTTTGGCGAGTGGCAAATGGTGTTGAGTGTCACTCGGTTGCTACATGCTGCACTCCGCCTCCATTTCCCGCCCACCCTGAGTCCTGGGGCTTCGATTAGTCGTCGGGGAACCTAATTGAGGAGGCATCAAATGTGGCCTGGAGGAGTTTGTCGGCTGTCGTACATTAGTGTCTCCAATCACTGTTCATTTGACACACACTCGCACTGTGCTTTCTGTGGAGCTGTCTCGCACTTACTGACAAGATGAAGAAGTCCTCGGATTTGTAAGGAACATCTTCCCAGACCTTTATTAGTTTTGACCCTTGTACTCGCCAGTCTCTCCCTGCTGAACCAACCCGACCTGCTGAAGACCCCCTCGGGCAGCGCCATCATCAACTTCCTGGTCAAGCCGATGAGCATTGAGATGACCACCGCCGACCAGCTGATCACCGGGGCCAGGCGCCAGCGGATGATGGAGCTCTTCGAGGAGGACCGTGCCTGGGAGGCCGCCGAGCTGTCGCGCTTCGGCTTGAGCTGCATCAAGGCCCCGGACTGCTATCCCTGCTGCACGCGATACGAGTGCTCCAAGATCAAGCTGTAGCATCTCAAAAGGCTTTCAAATTCCAGGGACTTAAATTGATTGTCATTTTGTGATTTTGGACTTCGATGGTGAAAGACGAATATAATATAATCATTTGGTTGGTCACTAATAGGGTGCTGATGCCAGCTGATGGCCGTCTACCCTTTCCAAAATGTTTATGTGACAAATAGTTTTGTTTATTTTCTAAAGCCAAGTTTAGAACTCCTAATTATAACTCCTAATTCCATTATAGCAAGTTGGCTCTAAACCAGCTATGCAAGGACAAAAGCTTATCATTCTATTTGTATATGGGAATTCTTTTAGCTCCTTAATCGTATCTAATATTTGTTTTTATTCCAAACGCATTCGCCACAGTCTTTTGAAACACCTTTTTTTGGTCGTGTTTTTGCGGCCAACTGTCGGCGGTGTAATAAATTGATTCTTCGGGCCTTGTCTGCGGCCATTAATCTATTTCCCGGGCAGGATGCGCCACGCCCCCAATGCTGGATTTGTTGTCCATTGTTTAATGAATGGCAGAGGCAAATTCGGCGCCTTTGTTTTCGGAGATAAAACCCTTTGGGCGGATCGTGTTTTTTTCGAAAGGGGGGGATGGGAGGACTTGTGGCGAAACAAAACACAACTGATTATGGCAGCGAGAGGCGGCCGTGGCCGAAACCGAGGCCTAGCTCAATAAAAGAGCCACTTGCTCGGATTAATTGAAAGCCAAAAGACCGAGTTTGGCTTTGCCGTTTTTTGGACTCTCCTGCGACCGCTCCTCCATCATCATTTGTCATTGTCAGCTAACGGAGTGTGATGGCCGCTCCATTTTGCCATTTTGCACTAGATGAGATAAGGGACCCGCGCTGGGGCCTCCCCCATCCGATTTCGCCCAGTGCACTCGGCTGCACTTCCGCGCCGCGCCTTTGTGACTTCTGAGCGCGTTTTCTTTTCCGTGTGCATTCAGCGATGCGCTAATCAAATTATAAATCGTGCCCATTGGAAAGTCGTTCGGCGCAGGGCAGCCGGGATCGAGATTCGACATTGTCATCATCAGCAGCATCAGCAGCATCAGCAGCATCAGCACGGGGCAATCATAACTCGCACAAAGGCCGGGGCAGCCTTTTTCCACATTTTCTGCCCCTTCGGAGGTAGGGCATGGCGCCGTAATGGATGTCGTCGGGCAGTTGCAAGTGGGTCGCCGGTCCATTTGCGCCCTTCTCTGGCCCTAACGCTCTTTTTTGAAATATCCAGGGGCTCTCTGGATATTCCATAGGAGGGTATATTATAGGGTATAATATCTACCGCTCAATATCCCTATGTTTTGTATCCATGATTTTGAAACTATACTTACTGTAGTGCAGTACTCTTTTAGAAACAGTTTGCACAAAGATATTTTGGCATACTTACTGCATTTTGGATATATTTAAGGCCTGAACATCTGGGGCACCCCTCAAGGGTATCCCAAGTTCCAGTTTCCCCAGCTAACCCTGCAGCCTGCTCGCTCTTATAATGTTTTTCCAAGAGTAATTGAGAAAAGGGCAGCGAGGGCTCAGGTGTTGGGCTGGAACATTTCACATGGGGCGCATTAAACAATGCCCATTTCTTTAATTAACAATTTGCATTTGCCGTGTTTTCCTCCGATTTTTTCACCCTTTTTGTGTTTGAACCCACATCTGTGCTGCACTTAATTGCTGTTTACTTTGGGCCCGCTGTTGTTTTATGTGTTCACTTGCAATAATAGAGCTCCACATATCGGGAATCGAGGATGAAGGGTGCTCGCTCGGGCACAGGGACACAGGTGAATCCCAGCCCGAGGAACTCGAATCCCCTGCATTCCGCTCGCCTTTGTGTGGCATCTTTCTTTGCTAATGACTCAAAAATCCCATCCAATCATGCAAACTGGTCGGTCGGAACTTTGTTTGCGGCTCGGCCCCGCCCGGCCGGAGATAGTAATTTATTTCTTAAAAAGTGAAATCCATTAACACAAATTCTTTGGCCCACCATCCTGCTAGGATCCTTTAACAGCTTGCTCGCCCCTCCCTCCATACCTGACCATTCACGTGGCTCCCGTGCTCCGGTTTTCCGGCTTTTCCGCTTGCTGCTGCTCGGCTGCTTGGAAAGCAGCTAGAGAAAAATTGCAATCACCTTTGTGATTGTGCTCTGCCTTTCAGCTTTATCGCTCCGGCATTCAACAGTTCTCGCTTTGCGCACTAAAAGTATTAAATTTTCTCCAAATATTCTCGGTATTATATGTATGTGTGTACATGTGTATGTATTGTGTGAGAATGCAACGCCACAGTCCCTTCCATTTGGTGGGGGATTTCCCCTTTTCGGAGTTTCTGCTCGTTGGCCATGCAGCAAGTCCCTTTTAAATGTTTTTCCATTGAGTTGGCGGCCCTTTGAGGGTATTATCAGTTTTGTTAATACTTATATATATTTTATTCTTGGGATGCGACATCAGCAGTAGTGGTGATTGATCAGTGATGTTTTAATACAAAGAGAATAAGTACTGTATATTTATAATTCACCAATTTGCATGCACTTAAATTTCAATACAAAGAGCTTTTCTTTTTGTAAAGCCTTATAGAGTGTTTGGTTTTTGGTGACAAGTGTGTTAGGCATTAAAGAGACATTTCCGAACCCATCAGTCTTACCTTCCTCGGTCAGTGTGATAACTATTGACTTGAAACTTTTCTTCAAATATTTGTTTATTACGGCCAACCGGACTTATATCCTATAATTGCATTGTTTTATCATCGATTTTAATACACACATTTTTAAACTCTTTCGTATTTCGTGACATTTCTGAGTGCTTACGTTAAAGTAAGAACGCAAATGCTAACGGAAACGCAAGCAGGGTGTTCACGAAGTAATCAATTATATGAGTGTCAAAGAGCTAATAAAATAAATACAATATTAAACACTCAGAAAGGAGATCACACCTTACATTTGCTGCCAATATTATTTTTTGATTACGAAACACTTTCGCGCGCTTACTTCAACGTAACGTAACGACGCAGCGGTGAGAAATCCCTAGCGCGTCGCTCCGGCCGGATTTGAGCTTGATCTCAATGTCAATTGAAGTTGGAATTGAAGCCGATTGTTAACCACATGTTATCGGGGCTTTTGCGGCGAGGCGTCCAGCGACCACAGCTCCTCCTAATCGAACATCTAAGTGAAAAACTTGTGCTATCCGCCGGGGCAGCCGCACTCTACTCGCAAACCCGCAACATGACCGACGACATTGCCGTTGATGCTGCCAAGAGGACGGCGGCCCGCACCGCCGTGGATCAGTGGGTCACCGAGGACACAAAGATCTTGGGCATCGGCAGCGGCTCCACCATCGTGCACGCCGTCCAGCGCATCGCGGAGCGTGTGTGGAAGGAGGGCGAGCTGTCGGACCTCATCTGTGTGCCCTCGTCCTACCAGGCGCACCATTTGATCTTGGATTACAACCTGAACCTGGGCGACCTGGATAGGAACCCCAACATAGACGTGTCGATCGACGGTGCCGATGAGGTGGACCGGAAAATGGTGCTGATCAAGGGCGGCGGCGGCTGCTTGCTGCAGGAGAAGGTGGTGGCCTCATGCGCCAAGACTTTCATCGTGGTGGCCGACTACACCAAAAACTCGACCCGCCTGGGCGAGCAGTGGTGCCGCGGCGTGCCCATTGAGGTGGCTCCGATGGCCTACGTGCCCATCAAGCTCCAGATCGAAGCATTGTTCGGGGGCGAGGCCTCCCTGCGAATGGCCAAGGTGAAGGCTGGTCCGATTGTCACCGACAATGGCAACTTTCTGCTGGACTGGAAGTTCATTGCCAACCGGGAGTACGACTGGGACGAGGTGAATACAGCCATAACCATGATACCCGGCGTGCTGGAGACGGGCTTGTTCGTGAATATGGCCCACAAGTGCTACTTTGGCATGGCCGATGGCACAGTCAAGGTCCAGAATAAGTAATTTGGAAGGAGTTCCTCTTGTTTTTGAGTATATATCTATTACGTTTTCCTGAATAAAGTTTGTAGCACTCAGTTTGCCATTGTCGTTACTATTAATACAGATTCCTTACCACTTAAAGGTCTCTTCGTGGTATGTTGTAACTCATTTCAAGTAATAAATCAACTGAGGAATATGCGATATCATTTATTTATCACAATTTATTGTAAATGGAGCTACTTAAAAGACATTTCCTTAAAATTTTAGTTCTGTCTCGGTAAACTTCTTTACAAAATAAACAAAATATCGTGAATGCAGTTTATATATACCATTTGTCTGTGTATACTTTTTGTCTCGAACGTGTGCTACAGAAATAAATATAAACAATAAATAAACTACTGGACACATGTAGGTGATTCTAGAAGGCCTTCTTGCTCCGACCAGGGAGCACGGCTTCTTTCAGATACTGGAATAGGGAGAGCAGGCCCTGCTTCTTATTCCGCGAAAAGTAATTGCTGACCACATCCGGACTGCGCCTACTCTGGTCGCTGACGGTGGTGGGCAGGACGCTGTCGTTGGCGCTAAGTGAGACGAACAAGGCGAAGGGCACGATCCACATGCAGATGGTGAAATAGGCCAGAACCTGGATAAAAAAGGAGTTAGAGTTATGAATTAGGACATAAAGAGGACTTGTCTTAGGAATGTATGCAAAAGAGCAAGCCGGAGACGAATGCCGAGCCCACATATATTTTAAAAAGGCCTTTTCTATGATCCCCAGGCCTTATAGCTGGTGCACTCGTCCGACCCTTTTCAATTTATGCAATGAATATATAAATATAGATTTTTTGGATCCATCCCCAAGGCCCCTTTCGTCACCATGCTACTACCAACCTGCGTAAAAGGCACATAGACGCTGGTGAAATACTGAAAGGCCAGAAAGTGATTGACCACCAGCATGGCCAAGGATCCCAGCAGGGGCAGCGACAGCAGACGGACGAATGGGAATCCGCCCATAATGGCCAGGTGGAAGCCCTGCGCGACAAAGCCGCAGATGAGCATGCTCCACGGCAAGTCCTCAAACATCATCAGCAGGATGTACACAAAGATGGTGAAGCTGATCATGCCGAGGATGCACTTCCTCGCCGCCGTTGTGTACTCCTCCGCCAGTTCTGCCAAGTAATAGAGCCCAGCCACTGAAAGAAAAGAGTAGACGTTGCAGCGGAGACTACAAATCGAAACCGCAAACAAAGGCGGCGGCGACTCACCGATGGACAGGGTCAGGAATACAATCTGTATGCCCAGGGACACCCAGCCCAGAATGTAGAGGAAACCCATGATGTGTACTTTAGCCGAATCGAACTATATAATAAGGAATATACTATATAATGCGGCTCTAATCGGCCGACAAAACAAAACAATCCGATTAGTGTGGCGTGCCGGAACGAGCTACAAACGCCTGACCGACTGCCTTTCGCCAGAGCATTTCCAGTCGAATGGCGCACGGTCACACTGTTGTGCAAAAAAAATAAGAGCGCGTGGTATTTTCCGCCGCACGCTTTAGTTTGACACTTGGAGAAACGTTTGGAGTGGTTAAACCGACTAACTAACTGATTTAAGCGGCTGGTACTAGCTGCATCCAATGTCTGCGGGCAATGAAAGCGAGACAGAGGCGGCCGCCGCCGCAGCAGCAGCGGCAACGGAGGCGGCTGAGCTCGAGGCGACGCTGATGGCCGAGGCCTTGGCTGTGGCTTACCAGAGCGAGGACGAGGCGCAGGAGCAGGATGCGCCGGCTGAGGAGCAGGAGGAAGAAGCAGGAGCTGCAAATAACCAGGATGAGACTGAGGCCGAGGCAGAAGTAGAGGCCGAGGAGGACGTAATGAGTGGAAGCGGCGGCGGTGAGAACGCAGAAAATGACAGTAACGACAGCACTCCCGGCGAAGACGGCGGCAATCCGGAGGAAACCGCCGCCGCCGATCGGCGTCAGGCCACCAAGAAGGAGCTAACCCAGATTATCGATAAGTGGGAGCAGCAGCAGACCCAAAACGGCTACGATCCCATACCCACTTTGCGGAGGTAACGAAAAAGATTTCCAGTGTTGACAAGAAACCGAAGCTAAGACCCTGTTTTTCCTTTGCAGTCTGGCGGAGATCTTTGAGCGCGAGAAGGATGTCTATCAGCGCAAGGACCCGGATCCACTGGACACTCGTCATCCCTACAGAGCAGATCCCAGCTGCCAGTACGGCCTGCTGCTTAAGCTGCTTGTCCGGAAGGATACTTTTATGAGCAAGGTAAGAAGAAAGGCATAGGAACCTAAAACTTAATGCAATTCCTTCAAGTCTCGAGAATATCAGAATTTCTGCATTTCTTGTTTGGATTGTAACCTTTTCTTGTATTTATTGTATCTAATTCATAAATTTTACATCCACATAGCTACTCAGCGATTATCTGCGCGAAAACTACTTCAGTCGGCAAGGTGTGAGCCGCAGTTCGTTGGAACTGAACATCTTGGCCTGCCGCCTCATCCTGGAGATAATGCCGGGCCTCGAGACTACGGTATTCCAGACCTCCGACGACGCCGGGACGATGACTCGTATATACAGTTGGGCGGAGGACAGCATTGAGCCCCTCCAGAGCTATGCCACCGGGCTTTTGGCCGATGCCATGGATGTGAGTGACAATGCGGTCAACTTCCGTGATCAGAACATGCGATTGGTGCCGAAGATGATCAAGCGTCTGCACATGCTGCTGGCCATCAGCAAGAGTGCAGCTTCCGAGATTAACGTATCGCTTCACAATCAATCGGCGGACAGCAGCAATGCGTCCGGAATGCTCAGCTGGGTGGCCTGTGCCAACAATGCTTCCGCTCCTCAGTCGCCGAGCCACAATGGCAATGCCAGCACATCAGGAGTCGGCCCTAGTTCATCATCGATTCATGGCGATACCTCCAATATGTCCATTTTGTTTGAGAACAGCCGGGATGCCTTCCCCGTTTCCAAATACTACAAGCGAATGTATATTCCACTGCATCCGCCAACGGCGGATACCAGCCAGAAGTTGATCATGCGCTACCTGACCAGTTTGGGCGAGTATCAGGAGTACCTGGCCATGGCCTTTGAGAACAACGTGATGCAGCTGATCTTTGGCTATCTGGAGAACCTGGATCGCCGCGATACTTGCCTGGCCTACGAGGTGCTCAAGTATCTGGCCTCCCTGCTCTGTCACAAGAAATTTGCCTTGGAGTTTATCTCCCACGGTGGCCTGGAGGTGAGTTCATGGCTTTAATATCTGTGGAAACGGCTTACCTTTGGATATTTTCTGCAGTTACTTTTGAAGGTTCCTCGACCCAGTTTGGCAACCACGGGCGTGTCCATTGCCATATATTACCTGGCATACTGTGAGGACGCCATGGAGCGCATCTGTAGCATGCAGCGTCCGCTTATCTCGGAGTTGGTTCGCTATGCTTTGTGGATCCTTGGGCGTTGCCACGACTCCTCCAAGTGTCACGCCACCATGTTCTTTAGCCTGAGCTTCCAATTTAAGGTCATATTGGATGAGTTCGATGCCCAGGATGGGCTGCGCAAGCTCTACAATGTGGTGTGTAATAGTTAAGAGGGAGAGACTAGCTTAAAGCCTTCATTAACTCCTTGTTCAATCATGCAGATCTCCGTGTTGAAGATCCTCGATCCCAGCCACAATGACAGCGACAACGATTCGGAGATCGACGAGGATCAGGAGTGCGCCTCGCGCCAAATGGTGCGCCATGTGTGCGTGGCCCTCAAGCGATATATGGAGGCGCACTTCTTCTACAAGTACAACAGCTTCCTGTGCCAACACTACGCTGCTTCCTCGTCGCACTACTTCAGCCAGAATCCTACGGTGGCCGCCAAGCTGACCTTTGACCAGTTGCACGACCAGATTCGCACGCTCCAGGAACACACCTCGATCCGGGCGCACTGGCAGCCGGTAGATCAGTTGATGAAGCTGGGCGGCATCACCATGCTGCTGAGGATCATCGCCTTCAGCTACGATTGGATGAACACGGGTCGCTCGGAGACTGTGCGCTCGGCACTAGATGTGCTCAGCGTTTGCTGCATTATTCCGCGGGTCTACGTCGTCCTCTGTGAACGACTCACGATGCTGGACAAGACAACCACCTCGGGATTCTGCTCGGTTCTGGGAGCCGCCGCCGGCGAAATCACAACGGATGCGGAGGTGCTCAAGTCGGCGCTGGCGGTGCTCTGCCACTGCGTCTGCTCGCCGATTATCCGCAATCCGGACAGCAGCAGCAGGCTGATCAAGTTCGGGAACTCTTCGCGGAAGAACAAGGCCAATCAGAAGTATGCCGAGGAGCTGATCGAGCGTGTTTGGGAGTCTGTGTGCTCTAACAACGGCATCGTGGTGCTGCTCTCTCTGATGCAGACCAAGGGACCGATCACGGATGCGGACTGTATCCGCGGCATTGCCTGTAGGGCATTGGCGGGTCTGGCTCGGTCGGATCGGGTGCGACAGATTGTGAGCAAGCTGCCCCTCTTCGCCAGCGGACAGCTACAGACGCTGATGCGGGATCCCATACTGCAGGAAAAGCGGGCGGAGCATGTCATCTTTCAGAAGTACGCCTTGGAGCTGCTCGAGCGGGTGTCGGGTAAGACAAAGCCGCTGAATAATCCGTTGGATCCGTCGCTCTCCAACATGCACAAAGCGAATGTGATTGCCCAGACACGCATCCAGTACAACAAGCAGCAGCTCTACCAGCTCATCTTTGAGCACTTGGAGAGTAACGGACTCTCGCAAACGGCCCAGATGCTCCAACGCGAGGTGGGCCTGCCGCTGCAGACGCCTACCACGCGCAGCTTCCACCAGTCGCCGTTTGATTACAAGACCCTACCCAGCGGCAGCAGTAGCTCGCTGTCCAGGAGCCGCCTGCGGAGCCGGATGCAAGACGTCAATGCGGCGATTATGGCCAGCGGTGAGCTGAACAGGAGCTTCAGCGAGGACCCCTTGCTAGCTGGAGTGGGTGCTGGAGCTGGACTTGAAGGTGCCAGCAGTAGCGGCAGTAGCAGCATACCGAACTTTGGATGCCTCAGCGCCAGCCAGACGCCACCCATTAAGATCAGGCGAACGGAACGCACCTCGTCGACGAGTTCGTCGGTTAGTCGCACCAACATTATCCAGAAGCATATGATGGAGCCGGGTGGCATGGCCATAGGCTTGCCCGACGATCTAGCCCAGCCGCCAAAGAGGATCACGTTGAATACCATTGTGACGGAATATCTCACCAACCAGCATTCGCTGTGCAACAATCCGGTGACAACCTGCCCTCAGTTCGACCTGTACGAGCCTCACAAGTGTCCCGATCCCAGGCCTAGTCGCTTGTTGAGCTCCAACTACAACCTCACGAGTCGGCATGCTCGCACCCAAGCAGGATTCAATACCAGCCGCTTTGATCGCCGCTATGTCCACACACACTTCTCGCCATGGCGCATCATCCGATCGGCGGACTACGAGGATTTGGAGTTCACCTGCTGTGACCTTGTGGGCAAGTACATCATCGTGGGCACGCAGCAGGGCGACTGTCGAGTGTTCAACTTGAACAACAGCGTGGAACAGTTCTTCTCCAACTGCCACAACTTTAGCGTGGATGCGATCAAGGCGAATCGAGCTGGGGATCTGGTCATCACCTCCAGCTTTTGGCGCATCCCAACCAGCATCTTGTGGTCCATTGCAGATAACGAGTTCAAGCTAAAGCTCCGCCTGCCCGACGTTACCTACTGCGAGTTCAGTCAGACTTCGCAGGATCGCCTGTTGGGCACCCAAAATGAGGTAAGTACTATAAAAATGATGAGTTACGATGAGACATTACTTAATTATTTGCTTTGTGTTTTCCTTCTGCAGTGCGCCACATTGTATGATATAAATACAGGCTCCAAGGTGTCCACTTTTACACCAACCATCCCGAATCTGTACACAAAAAATCGAGCGACATTGTGTCGAACTGATGAGCTGTTATTGTCGGGTATGAAATATGCTTAAACCTTCATTATTCTCCAATAATTAAATGTCTTGACAGATGGAGTGCTCTGGGATGTGCGTTCCGGAAAGGAAATACATAAATTCGACAAGTTTAATCAGTGCATATCAGGCGTCTTCCATCCCAATTGTCTGGAGGTAACACTTTCTTACCAGAATGTACCTTGTAAGCATGAAGGATTATCAATTGCTTCTCACAGATCATTGCCAACACGGAGGTATGGGATCTGCGCACCTTCCATTTGCTCCAGACGGTACCAGTGTTGGATCAACGCAACTGCACCTTCTCGCCGATGCATGTGATCTATGGAGCGAGCTTGGGTGCGGACAGAGACCACGACTCGGAGACGACCACATACGATACAAGCTTCAATGTGCTGGATGCCTACGATTACTCAAGCATCGCGACCATTGATGTGAAGCGCAACATCAACGATTTAAGTGTCAGCGCCAACGGGAGCCTAATCGCTGTCGTTGAGGACTACAGCGGCTACGAATCGAAACAGGAGACCCAAGTGAAGATCTATGCGGTGGGCGTGAAGAAGAGCGAGCGCTCGGAAGAGGTGCGTCCCGTTAAGGAACTGGGCAGCGAGGGGGCGGACGCAATTGCGCCATTGCCGCCGCCGCATCAAGCTAATGCCAACGATGTCGGCGGTGCTTCTGCCATCTTGGAGTTTGAGGCGGCGCTAGCTGCCGAGGAGGAGGAGGCCGCGCCGCCCCGCCGGCTTATGAGTCCCGCCGCTTTGTACGCAAGTCCAAATCTTTCTCGCCAGCATGCATCCAACAGCTCAATTGTTGGCGTGCGACGGCGGGCACGTACACTGGGTAGCAATAGCAGTGGCACCGGCAACGGCTTCGGCAACGGGAGCGGGAACTTAAATGGCAATCCGAATCAAAATATGAATCCGAATCTAAATGCCAGCGCTGCCATCGACCTGAGAACACTGATGCGGCGTATGGATGATATTGAACTAAATATAATGTCTATGCTTGCAGGAAGATGATGAGGAGGTGCCCGAATCTGATGAGGACGGTTCGGACACGGGCTCCGAGAGTAAGTTTGCTTGCGTACTACCATTGTCAGGCGTTCAACATCTCACCTGTATGCAGCATTTACTATAGGTCCCGATTTCATGGGTTTCCCGATGCTGCGCAACCTCAACGGCAACGGCACCTCGGACAACGACGATGATGGGGATTTGGATGATGGGGATGGCGACGGCGACGGCGACAGCGATGTCGATCTGCTAAGTACCGACGAGGACATAGACGTGGATGGGGACGAGGACAACGATAATGAGGATGATGTGTTCGACTACTTCGACATTGCCAGCAGCAGCTCAGAAGGTAACTTAAGTGCTCTAGACTCTATTCGTGTACGACTTGTATTTTCTCCATCCCTAGATTGAGCCCACTCCCTCGGCAACATCACCCGGTAACCAATCCTCCTGCCGCTCCACACAGATCCGCATTGTTCTCCCACTGTCCCGTCTCGTCGCGTGTTGTCTCGTGTTGTTCGTTCCTCCTTGTTGTTGTCCGCACTGCGCACTAACTGGAAGGGATCCACCGACAGACGGACAGCTCGTTGCCAATCTAGGATAATACTTTTAAGGAGCTCTACTTCGTAAGCTGTTATGTTGTTTTTTGAATTTTGTACAAAAAGAACAAAAGAAAATGAATTATGAGATAGTGGCAAAGGCATGATTAAGTGTAGCTTACCGACTGTGAGAATCAAATTTGTAAATTGTCCAACAATTTGAATGAGAAATGTACAAACCTAAAATGAGAATTGCATAACTTGCTATTTAAACAAATAATAAAATGTAATCTTGTTAGAATCTTAGCTAAACACTAACAACTTTCAATTAGAAAAGAAAAGTCATACTTAAGCCGGCGAGAAAAACATGTTCAAATAATTCGTGGAAGTTTAAGATTAATTTTTTAAATTAGTTTCTTTTTTAATATGAGTCTTCTTAGGTGCTTTTCACCACAGTCTTAGTCTTACCTTTCCCAGTTAAATACTGCATAGTCGAGGAATAGAGGAACCGCCTACCTGGGTCACAGATATAGCCTCAACTAGCGTCTGGATTCGGAATGCTAGCCGCGGCCCCTACTTTATCTTATCGCCTTAGTTTACGCTCCAAGTTGGGCAATGAGCGCTGCTCCCCAGCGCAGCAGTAGTTACTCACTCGCTGGCATTGCGATGACGTTAATTCGGCGGCGTTTGCTCACTAAATATCGAAAATCGACACGAATCTCTGCCCGAAATCCTTCATCAGTTAGATAAATATGGTGATATTCTCGGGTCGTTCGATCGGCTCACGACTGCTTGGCAATGGTCAGGTTGAATGCGTTACGACTAGGCCTCACGTCCGTTCGGTTCGTCGATCCACCAGTCTGTCAGTTTTGTCAGTTTAAATTGCAAATTCAGTTTCTATTTGTGAACTGACCGACACGCGCGCTCATCGACGGCAGCTATAAACTCCAAGAACTCTGGAACATTGGAACGGCAACGGCGGAAATGTTTGTTCTAGCTACACCCATCGGATGTTTGGCCTTGCTGTTGGTGTCGTTGGTGGCTCTCGGCTCGGCGATCGAGGAGCACCCTCACTTTTGCATCGAGACGGAGCCCCTGCTTCTGTCCGAGATCGATCGACATGTGGTCATGCCTAGCGAGAAGGATCTGCAGTGTCACATTAAGGCCACCACTCTGACCCTAAAGGAGAAGGTAAGTCACCAAGAGAAAACCAATTGATACTCATATAGGAAACCATTGGTATGTGTAATATATATAGAATATATAATTTAGTTCCGTGTATGTATTATTCAGGTTTTACTTTCGATATAAAAGGCTAAGAGTCATTTCTTTCAAACCGATTATAGAGAATACTTATCATAAAGGTATATTAATTACTTTAATAGTTCTTCCCAATAATTTTTAGAATTATTTTCAAAATCATTAATATATGCTACATTAGTTAGTTATTCCATTTAAAGAAAAATTACCTCCCTCCCCAAGCCAAAAATGGCAATATTTGTGCCCCAAAGTGTTCAAACTAGTCTCAGTGATCGACATCCTTAAGTGACTTAATCCAATGCCAGGTGCTATAGCCATAAATGTGCCGCCTCGAGTGGCTGACATACATATATGTTTTCCAAATTGAATTAGCTTTTGACGATAAAGAAACAGACAATTGTGTCCAGAGGAAGATAGATAAGGCCATTCGGCGGGTGGGTTCAAAGATAAGTTCGCGCGGACGCCGTTTCGAGTAAGAGTAACTTTGTCTGTCTCTAATCCGCAGGCGAGCCTCGTGGACACGCTGTGCACGGATCATGGCTCCACGACGTTGCACCGGGACAACCATCACTTCCTGCGACTGCACAATGGCGAGCTCAGTGGACGCGGTTCCCAAAATGAGGTGTGTGCCAACAGCGCCAGTTCCGTACTGGCCTGGGTGCCCTACCACACCGTTCTCAAGAACTATGCACCAGAGCTGAACCCAAAGGAGCGGCTGACCTACATAGCCAAGGCCACGAATGTGGAGCGCGAGAAGACGGAGCTGTGTCACTTCCGACACACGGATCTGGTTAATGCCGTAACCGATAGCTTGTTTACCTGCGTGGTCATGATTTTCGGCGATAACTTTGTGAGTATTTCTCGCGAGGATTACCCAAAGATCACCTCTAAATATTGGACATATATCATTTCAGTACGGCCTCGAGGACCACATCAATGTACTGGTAGAACTGGACCCGCTAATGTACCAGCTGCGGAACATCACCTATCTGCCCTGGCGCAACGTAACCAACAGCTACAAGATGCACCTGGGTGACAGTGTGCTCCGGAATCCGAGTGGCGAACGGAAGCCCATTTACGGCAGCCTGAACTACGCCTTTGTGGAGAAGATTGAGCTGAACACAAGCAGTGTCTATCAGGATAAGCACCTGGCCAGGCTGCCGTTGCTCTTCGAGCACCGGGGTTCGGTCCTGCAGCTGGACGAGCACGGCGTGGGCGGTTTGGACGTGGCCGAGAAGGCTTACTTTGGGCGCAGCATGGATGCCAAGAGCGAGGTGAAGGTCCAGGTGATTGGCCAGTGGGTCGACCAGCATCGGGAGTTCGGCGCCGACATATACGAGTATTACGGGCACGGGTTGAAGCGCTACAAGCAGTCACTAACCGGAGGTCGGCTCACCTTCGTCCGGATTGATAACACTGAGCCGGTTTTCCAGGCGCCCGAATCCAATAATCTGGTCAAGGCATCGCTCTTCCGGGAACAGAAGGCAGGAAAACTAAGGGAGAATCAGACCGGGAGTAACTTTACCGAGTGGGAAAATTCGGAGTTGGACCCCGATTCTGACGAAGATGAGCCGGGCTTTTACAGTTGGTTTGTGGTCTGCGCCCTGCTTCTGGCTCTCGTCGTAATACTCGGCATATATCTATTGATACGCACTCAGACCCGAAGGAACAAGCAGCGTCAGATGTACGACCTGGCCAACACAAATGTTCCGGCGCCAGCCTAAAAAATTCATTTATATCATAAGTAACCCCGAAAGTAAACAGAGATCAACAGGTGTTTACTCTCTGAAGTGTCAGTTCGATTAAAATGGGTTGGCAGTCCCGCTGCCAAAAATCCTTATTTTCTCCTTAGCTTATTTTTTATAGACAGTACAAAATTATTAGTCAGGTCTAGAACGTAGGGTGGAGTGCACAAGAAATTAATTATTAAATTATTAAAGTGGAAATGGTTACATAGATAGTGAAAATAAATGCAAAACCCAGAGAGGACAGCAGCTGCCGGAAGTCCCAGAAAATAGCCGGACGAGCGAAAACCGCCAAGCTGCAGCTAATGGAGTGAAAAGAAAAGGTAAGACGACTCAGTGTGTAGAATTAAAAGCCAAGGAGCTTAAAATAGTCGATATTAGTGAGTAAACTAACAAATATAAGAATTCGAAATAAAAACAAATTGTTTTGCGACCGGCGAAGCCTTAGTACCTTATCACCGCAACGAATTGGCAGCCCCGCAATTGCAACACGCCTATCATCTCACTCACACACAGAAAAAGACAGAAAGACAGAAGCAACTCTCGCGGCTGGCAGAGAAATTCATTCATCTCATCGAACTTTATTATTTGCGTTGGCCAAGACACAGACATCTAGTTATTTCATTCGATCGGGTCGCAGAGTGACCCACTGGTGTGACATTTGTTTTGGTTCGCAACCCGTGTGCCGTGTCCGACCATAAATATGTGAATTTAAGCGGAAATTTTGTGTGACGCGGCCATATTTGACGAAGTTTTGTGTGTTTGGATGTGGATGTGGGGCGAGCTGCGAAAATTATATAAAAATTGAGCGCAGGTAAGCGGCCGCAGCAGTTGAAAATTGCGCCAGTTAAGGTCCCTGGGAGAAAGGTGCATCGAGTGCGGGAGTAAGTGAATCAAATCGCGATTCAAGTCGTGGATTATGTATTTGTTTCGTTCTTTGGGGCCTGAAAATATGATTTTTCGCTCACACCAACACTAAGATGGCAAATTGTGTATAACACTATAGCTGTCTCTGTTTGTCGCAGGAGCTACCAGACCTGTGAACAGCCCCTGTTGTTAACAGAGCAGCCTAACAGCGCTCTTGTCGCTGTTTTTCTGCAGTGGAATCCGAAATTCGAAAATAATTCGAAGTTAATTAATTTTAACTTTTGGCGGTAAACGATTAATGAGTGAAGGACTGCCTTACGATGCACCTTTAGGGGATTATATTTAAGAGTGTATGCTAATAATTTTGCTATTGCAGCATAACCCTAGAGAGCTTCCCCCATACATACACTCACACACGAAATGATGGACCGCAAGAAGGCCTTAGAACTGGACAAGATCTGCCGTTTGTGCATATCGGAGCGCAAGGAGATGCGCCCACTGTTCAGCGAAAAGGTGCCCGAGATGCTGATGGACATCACCAACGTGCATGTGGAGCCCACCGAGGGCTGGCCGGACAAGATCTGCGTTCAGTGCGTCCACGCCGTCAGCAGAAATCATGCCTTCAAGACGCTCGTCGAGCGCAGCGACAAGGAGCTGCGTGAGTACATTACGGGCCTGACTGTGCGCCTCGTCGCTGAGGAGCAGTCGGCGGCGGCGGCGGCCAATGCCAAGCAGCAGGCGCTGGAGCGCAAGCAGCAGAAGCAGCTTCAGAAGCAGCAGCGGCTCCTCGAGGAACAGTTACAGCAGCAGCAGCAACAGATCCTCCAGCAGCAACAGCATCAGCACCAGCCCGCCCCGGCCAAGCCTAAGCTGAAACCGTTGCTGAGGAAGGGATCGCGCCAGCACAAGCAGCGGCATTTGGAAGCTGCACCGGCTCCACAGCCCGCCCAGCCACCGCCGCCGCCGCAGCAGCAGGTGCAGCTTATGCCGGAACCTGCACCGCAGCAACCGCAACAGCCCACGTTGCAGCAACAGATCCAGCAGCTGCAGCTGCCGACCCTTCAGCCCGCTCCCGCTCAGCTATTGTCCACCGCCGCTACCACCACATCGCTGCCGCAGCAGATTCTCCTGCCCAACGGCCAGTTCATAACGACGGCCCAAATAGTGGCGCCTCAGCTTGCTCAGATTATCAGCACGGCCCCGCAGGCGACGGCCAATGGAGCTGCGACCGCGGCCCAGTCGCAATTCCTGCCCCAACTCCTGCAGACACCAGGCGGGCAAACCCTGCAGATAGTCCAGCAGCCCAACGGCACGCAGACACTGCAGCTGGTCCAACTAGTGCCGCAGCGGACACTGGCTCCCACCGGAGTGTCGGCGGTGACCACTACGACCTCGGTCACGGACATGGGCCACCACGGCGGCGTTTCCCTCGCGGATGCGGATGTGCAACTACTGGAAGATGGCTGCGAAGTGGAGGACGAGGACCTCGACGAGGTGTACGAACAGCTGGATAGCAAGGGGGACCACAGTTTCGAGACGATTGTGCTGGACGATGACCAACAGCAGGACTTCTTGAAGGACCACCACCATCAACCACACCACCAAGTGCTGATCGACGAGGATCTTACGCAGAGCGAGAGCCAGGAGCACGAGTACTTCGACGACCTGGAGGACCACCAAGAGGCGATGGACGAAGTGGACGGCGACGTGGACGAGCATCTGAAGCACGACGAGGATGAGGAGGATACATTCATCATTGAGGAGATCCAACTGGAGGACGACGAAATGCTAGAGGATCCCGATGCAGAGGCCATCAGCCCGTCAGACTGCGAGTACATCACGGACGACCACGATCCGCATCTATCGGGCGACGTGGACGACGTGGACGACGACCTGCAGTACGCCATCATGGAACCGCCGGACGGCGAGACGAGTGCGGAGATGGACCAGGCCTTCCTCGAGCAGGAGCAGGCGCACCAGCAGCAGCAGCAGGAGGAGCTGCAGAGTATCTCCCTCGAGAACGCTGTGGTGGAGTTTAGCCAGGCGACGGCAGATGGCATGGTCGCGCCCACCCTGAGCGTTAGCTCGCCGAGTCCCACGCCCAAGCGGGCCAAGCGCGGTCATCAAGCAGCAGCTGCAGTCCCAGCTGGCGTGACACTCGAGCCCTGTGACCATCAACCACCAACCGTTGGTCACCCGGCCATCAGCAGCAAGCTGGCGGCGGCCAACTCCCGCCAGCTGGTGCAGACGGCGAGCGTAATTGCCGCCGCTGGAGCGGATGACAACTACGAGATCGATGCGAATCTGGTGTCAGAGTTCATAAGGCAGCACACGTCGCCGCTGGGATCGGGAAGGTATGTGTGCCACCTGTGTAGTACCGAGTTCCGGCAGTTCAAGGGTCTGCAAAACCACATGCATTCCCACACCAACTGGATTCGCGCCAACTGCAAGAAACAGCCGCAGTGCGAGATCTGTCTGAAGAGTTTCAAGGGTCCCGGGATGCTGCGCATGCACATGAAGACGCACGACGCCGAATCGAGCACCCCAGTGTGCACCATCTGCAATCGCACCTTCAAGTCCAAGGCGATCCTGTACAGGCACAGGCAGACGCATCAGCAACGTGCCTACTGCTGTGGCGTGGCAAACTGCCGGAAGAACTTCTCGTCGTCGGTGAACCTCAAGTGGCATGTGGAACGCAAGCATCCGGAGGTGGTAGAGCCGCTGTTCAAGTGCGGGGAGTGCGGATCTCTGTACGAGAACGTCGATGCTCTGCAGATGCACGTGGAGACGACGGATCATAGTACGGATATGCAGGTGGTGGGCGCCGTGCAGCAGGAGGACGATGGCTTCAGCGGTGCGGTGAGCATCGTGAGCAATGGCACCGACATGACTAGCCTAATGGCTAGCCAGGGTGCCACCACTTTAACAGGAGCCACTGGCGGCGCCGGCGATACCCATGCAGTGGTAGTGGGCTCCTCCGGTGAGGTGTACTTCGTGACGCAGGCGTAGCCAGCGGAGTACGCCGGGGCAGTGGCTCCCGGCGAGTGCCTGCTCGGCATCTAGATGACCACTTAGATGTAACATATATATATTTTTGTACTAGCAATTAGCACAACTCCACAAATATTGCAATCCTAGATTTCTGTCGTAGATCTTGTCTAGTAAGTAGCTCTTGTCAGCTAAGATTCACTCGAATTTTGTAAGCAAATACATGAAACCTTAGGTAGAGGCGTATCTAGGCAGCTCTGACCAGGGGGATCTACAGATCCTGCCACTCGGACGCCTAACTGATGAATGTAAAAAATCCTGCGGGGACTGTGTGCCAGTTTTTTGTTTTTATTAATTTTATTATTATTTAAGGGGTGCCCGCAGAAATTTCCTTTGGAATTCGTTGGAAAAGGTGTTATTTTGTAGCGTGCTTTTGGACATCCTTGTCAAAGGACTTCAAAAGTTCTGTGGGCACCCCATGATTACTTTGTTTTTCGCGGGAAA